>OVBI01001036.1:0-43999 GCA_900406495.1 Sisymbrium altissimum | reverse complement strand
TATATGTGTAACCATTTGTAAAGTGGAACAACAAAAGACAATAACACAAAATGTGTTTGATATTTTTTGTTCTTATCATGGTATCAGAGCCTGAAAAAAAAAAATTTTAAAAAAAAGAAACGAAAAGAAGACGACGACATTTTGGCGAGAAGCATGAGTGTTTTCTACAAGTACTCATCTTATCTTTGATCTTTGCAAAACAAAGATTGTGGTGATTCCATATTGATGAACGCCTCCAACAAAATGCTTAAGGTGGCGGTGATGAATTGACATGATCGGAGAAGACCGATCATAAACCGGCGTTTCTTGAAGAACAAGGCACCGGATGATGAACTAGAACCCACATGTTGGGTTTGTTCGATGATGATGATTTTTGGGTCGATGACTGCATGAATTCCATGGTGTTAAAGAATATAATGGTGAAACAACACCATAATTTCACGTGCACTTTGACCGTGAGGACCTGAACAGAAGAAGACGGTTACTCACACGATCTTCTTGCAATGAAGATGGTCATTTTGTGATGAGGAATCGATATTGATGATGATGATGATGAACACGGTAGAATGACGAACCTAGACAGACGAATCCAACAAACTTGATGAGCTCAATGAGCCTGACCAATCCGATGAACCCGAAGAACCGACGAAACCGAGCCGGAGAACCCAAGCCGAAGAACCGATAACACCAACAAACTGACCAACCGACGAACCCGAACCAGACAAACCGATGAAGCCGAACCTAAACGACCGACAACTTAAACCTGATTCTTTGAAAGACTTGCAAGCTGGACATTCACATCTCCATGCTCCAGCTTGAGGGAGGGTAATGGACTGTATTCCATATGTTAAGGCAATCACACAATTAAATCTTCAGACAATCAAGTTTCCGTATGCTTAGGCATCACGTAATAATATCCTAAAGATCTGCAATATATAATTGATACAATATCTCATATTTAGGAGTGGAGATACTCTATAGTAATCTGTATGTGCAGGGTGAAAATATTCTGTATTTTTATAATATTTAATTTAATTTATAATTTTTCTTTTAAAAAATGAATGTTTATAATTTTTTAGAAATATTTAAACAAAATTCTATAATAAGTATTATTTAAATATATACTGTGTTTATGAGTTTAAATCAATAAATTTATAATAGAAAAGAGATTATTTAATATTTTGTATTTCCATTTTTGAATATATAAATTAGTCTAAGTTGAATTCAATTTAATGATGATTTGAGAGTTTACATAATACTGCCTTAAGTTTCTATATATAGCCAAATTTTAAAATGAAATATAATTCAAAAATAAATAATTGTGTTTTGTGAATGAATAACATTAAATATAAATTTGCATAATATAAGTAAATAACATAACTGATATTGAATATATATATATATATATATAGTGATTGTAAAAAATAATTTATTTATAAATGGTTAAATTATAATATGTTTTTTTAAAATATAGAATAAATAATAAAAAACTGAATGTATAATTTTGGTTAGTAAATGAATTTATATTTATTAAAATAAATGCATATTTTAGCTATATAACAAATATTAGAAAAATGTTTTATAATTTTCATAATTAATAAGTAAATAATCTAAATGATATATACATTTTTTTGGTGAATAAAATGATTTATGTAAAACTTAAACCTTAATAATTTTATAAGAAAAAGGATATACAATAATTGATATAAAAATTAAATATATATTTTTAATAGATTAATTTATAGTTTTTAAAATAAATAGACATATGTAATTATAAAATGAATACTATTAATTATATGGTAAGGTATTATATATAAATTATATGATAATGGTATACAATGAAATTATTCTAATAAGGTATATCTAATTTTATATTTGTGTTGAAATGTTATATGGTGATGACACATCATTATGACACTTTTGTAAATCACATGTAATGGTAAGGTTATTTTTAAAAAGTGATTCTCAAATAATATATAGGGGATGTGTAACCATTTGTAAAGTGGAACAACACAAGACAATAACACAAAATGTGATTTGATATTTTAGCCACTGAATCTCTACATATATTGTATAATTTGTCTTTCATTAGCACTTGATTGTTTAATCTTTCATTAACATCTTTAGCTTTTGGTATTTGCAGGAGTATCTCCAATATGAATCGTAGTTTTCTTCAGTTGATTAAGACGATGAAGCATAAAAGAGTACAAAAGAAAGAAAAAAAGTCTAAAAAGTCCAAATATGAACAAGAGTACTTAAATGAGTCGGTCGAAAACGCAGAGAACCAAAGTTCTGGTTCTCCTGCTGAGTGTGAGAACCGTGAACACGAAGCTAAAACTGAGACTCACTCAGCCATGACCGAGTTCGACAGGTAGGTGAACAAACAAGCTAAGATCCTAAGCCAGTGGATAACTTGTTGACTGACTTGTTAAAGCTCTCTGATCATAATATGTTTCTGTTTTCTCGATTGTAGAACCGAGAAGAACATCACACCGGCGGGTGGATTCCCACACATGGAAGACAATTTGCTCATCAAGGGATGTTCCGTGGAGCCGAAGAAACGGGTAATGACGATTTTGAGACTGAAATTTGTAGAGCCGATGTGGAGGCCTGCTTTGAAGATCAACCTCAAGTTCATTGACCCTTATCCCAGAGGTTGTTCTTGTCACACCAAGTTCTATGGCAGGACATCGAGGTTTTAACTTCTACTAGATGGAAGATCAGCGAAACTTAATTGGATTCATTGCCTTTTTGCTATTACACAAATCCAATCAACTTCAAATCAGTCAAAAGTTTGTGACATTTTCTCAGTTTCGTCTCAAATTTGTTTATGGTTTTTAAAAGAGTTTTTGGTTTTTGTTTTTGTCAAAAACCATTTTTAATCCAATTAAGATTTTTTAAAAAGAGATTTCCTAAAATTTAGGGAAACTAGATTTTGAAACAATTTCCCCATTTTCAAATAAAAACCAAAATTCATATTTTTATGGTTTTTTCATTTCTTTCTCTTAATTGTCTGTTGTTTTCATTTTTTTTACAAATATTGTAGATTTCTCTCTCTCCATCAAAATCAAAAACCAAAATTTTAAAAACCAAAAACCAAAAATTAGAATATAAAAACCAAAAACTAAAACTAGAATCTATGCAAAACCTAGATAAAGTTTATAACTTTTTCTTATTTCATTTCATAGAAAAAACTAATTAAACTAAAACATAAAATTAGGCTCGAGGCTCGGTACAAAAGTATATAGGGTCCGTCTCGAAATTCTTTCTTATAAAATGGTCCAAATCTATTTTTTAATTGTTTCTAATTAAAAAAATAATCCCAAAAACTATTTTAAATAAACCATGTTCGTAAAAAAGATGCTACAACCAGCGATCAAATAAAAGTACTGATAATGAAATAGAATGGAAAGGTAAAAAACAATCACTAATGAATTTGGAGATATAAAAAACAAAATACCACTCGTCTTAAGTATTGTTCGCTTATTAGTAATAAAACCTGTAATAAATCGCAGCTACCAAATGTTAGTGATTGAAGATTTAAAATTTTGTTTGCTAAATTTTCAGTTTTACGATTAAAAATTTAAAAAGTTAAAAATTATAAAAAATACCCCTAATTTCAGAGTAGCGTGACTACGAAACGAACAATCTTAGTAATATGTAATCGCGATTGGTAATGGAAGACTATTGTGGCTGATGCTAACAATATGCAACTGCAGCAGCTACTTAAAAAAGGAAGTAGTTTATGTAATGATAGGTTTAATTTTTGGTTGCGATTGCTGTTTGCAGAGATCAGGAAATGAATAGGATCATAGTGGATTTTTTTTAAAAAAAAACCTAAATATTTTATTTTATAGTGTTTTAAGAAATCCAAAATTTCTTTTTTAAGTAAAACCTTAAAATACAATGGGTTGGAGCCTGAGTCTCACTAAAACTTTGAAATTCAATTCAGATTCACACCAAGTTGCCAAATTAACTACAACTGAATACTATAATTTGTAAAAATCTCCTTGAGAGTAATCACAAACCCTCTACGTGGCACCGGTGGTCGGAGACGGCGAAGGTGACGCCAAAAGGTGGTGGTTGATAGTCACCAATATTGAATAGAGAATTAAAAAACTGCTTTAAGGGTCCGTTTGTTTGTTAGCTCACGTGTTTCATTACTCTCAACGACTTTCGTTTCAGATTCGGCTCACATGGGCTTTAACGTAGCCCATCACAAGCCCAATACATTAAAACGACGACGTAACTAGTAAATCTGCAGTCGAAAAAACTCCTAAAAACTCGAAAAAAAAAAGCTCCGTCTCATCTCGGGTCTAATAAGCGAACGTCCGAAGAATTGTAACTCGAAAGCGCGGTCTTGAGTCTAATACGTTTGGTAAAAAATCTAGTTTCCCTCCAACTTTTCATTCTAATTTATTTGAATTTCCCTCATTATCTTCTCCCTTCTCATTACTCTTCCCGAAAGATCTTGTTCTCCTTCTTGTTTATCGTAGATTTAGGGTTTCTTTTTCCGGTAAATTCTCTCTTCTTTTTCTCTCCTTTTGTTTATCAACTCAGTATTGTTTAAATCAATCGATAGATTATATTCTTTAATTTGAAAGATCTGTCATTAGTTCTTGTATGTTTGGTTTCTTGAATTGTTTGGTTCTTTGAATGTTTGGTTTCTTGAATTGTTTGGCTTCTTGAAGTGTTTGAGCTTTAAAGATTTGATTTCTTGAATGTTTGGTTTCTTGAATGTTTGGTTTCTTGAATTGTTAGGTTTCTTGAATTGTTTGGTTTCTTGAATTGTTAGGTTTCTTGAATTGTTTGGTTTCTTGAAGTGTTTGAGCTTTAAAGATTTGATTTCTTGAATGTTTGGTTTCTTGGATTGTTTGGTTTCTTGAATTGTTTGGTTTCTTGAATTCTTAGGTTTGTTGAATTGTTTGGTTTCTTGAATTGTTTGGTTTCTTGAAGTGTTTGTGTTTGAGCTTTAAAGATTTGATTTTTTGAATGTTTGGTTTCTTGAATTGTTTGGTTTATTGAATTGTTTGGTTTCTTGAATTGTTTGGTTTCTTGAAGTGTTTGTGTTTGAGCTTTAAAGATTTGATTTTTTGAATGTTTGGTTTCTTGAATTGTTTGGTTTATTGAATTGTTTGGTTTCTTGAATTGTTTGGTTTCTTGAAGTGTTTGTGTTTGAGCTTTAAAGATTTGATTTTTTGAATGTTTGGTTTCTTGAATTGTTTGGTTTCTTGAAGTGTTTGTGTTTGAGCTTTAAAGATTTGATTTTTTGAATGTTTGGTTTCTTGAATTTTTTCAGCTTTAAAGATTTGGTTTCTTGAATGTTTGGTTTCTTGAGTTGTTTCCGCTCTAATGAATTTTTTTGTGGTAATTTGCAGGAAGTGTCTCTTTAGCTGTTCTTAAAGACGATGAAGCGTAAAAGAGGACATAAGAAAGGGAAGAAGTCTAAAAAGTTAAAGTCTTCCACTGAACAAGACAACTTGAATGAGTCTGTTGAGAACCAACCATCTGAGCAAAGTTCTGATGAGTGTGAGAACAGTGAACATGAATCTAAGACGGAGGTTGATGCACCTTCTTCTACCGCGAGTGGCAGTTCACCTATTGCTGCTGCTGCTGCTGCTAGTGTAGATCCTGTTGCGTCGTCAGACACGACGGCTAAGTCGGTGGGGCGTGTTAAGGTGAAACTCAAGACTTCGAAAGCACCAGAGCCTGATGTTTTGTCTCGTGATGATGTTGATAAGAGTAAGAGTAGTACTCAAGTGGAGTCAGAGAAAGCTTCTGTGGTGGCTGTTGAGAAGAAGGAGGAGCCTGTTCCTCTTCGTTTGCCTGAGAGAAAACCGGTTTTGAATGTTTATAGGAAGACGAAAGGTATAAAGATTAAGTCTTCGAAGGCGATTGATGGATCTAGCTCAGTTACTGAGAAGAGTGCTGTTGATACTGCTGTGAAGCCTCAGGATGCAAATGTAGTTGAAAAGGATACGAAAAAGCCTGATGAGAGTTCTCAAGTCAAGAAGCTAGAACCGGAAAGTGCACCAGTTTCTTCTGAGAAGGAGGAGAAGAAGACTGATCAAAGTTCGCGATATAGTAAACAAGAACTTGAAGATTCTCTTACGGTATGCTCAGATTAATATCTACCTTGTGATTGTTGTTTTTTTGTTTTGATAATATGAATAGTTCAACTAGCGTCGCATACCTAATGCATATACTGTAATTTGGTGTCATATTGGTCTTAGGTGATCAAGAAGATTATGAAGATGGAAGCTGCTGATCCCTTTAATGTTCCTGTGAACCCAGAAGCTCTTGGAATTCCTGTAAGTGTGGATATTAGCTTCATCTTTATTGCATAAAGTCAGCATTTTGGGAGGTGTTGTTACATATTAACATTGGCTTGTGAAAGCTCAACCATTCATCTATGCATTCGTTACGTTTTGCGTATCTACATTACATGCTTATGTTGAACTTCCTAGGTAAATACAAAAAATCATTTTGATCTTAATTGACTACACGTAGCCTAGTGCAAGGACTCACTTTCAATATGTGAATAAGGGATAACCTTGGCTTTTGCCGATTGCAAGCTTTTAATACTCAGCTCTGACGAATTTATACTTTTTCTACAAATATGAAAGTATAAGAACAATAACGGCTTGTAACCTATTTGAAATTCCTTGAATTGCCACCTTCTTATGATTTTTGTCTAACTTAGACTCTGAACAAAGATGGATAATGAATTGTAGTGTGATTTCGTTTCCCTGTCATTGGACATTAATTTGGGATGTTTTCTTCTATACTTTTCCCATTAGGAGCGTCTTTTCATCTCTTCTTTGCTCTTTGTTTGTTAAGGGGTTTCAGATTTGAGGTCTGACATGTGTAAATGTTTTTGTGGTTATGTAATTAGGACTATTTCGATATCATCAAGACACCTATGGATTTTGGAACAATATGCAGTAATCTTGAAAAAGGCAACATGTATATGAATTCTGAGGATGTTTACAAGGACGTCCAGTACATTTGGAATAACTGTTCCAAGTACAACAAGAAAGGTGATTATATCGTGGACCTGATGAAGCGAGTGAAGAAAAATTTCATGAAGTACTGGGCAGCCGCGGGATTGTATACTGAGCACTCTGCAGGTATTGTTAACATTTAGCTTCTCTAGCATTTGACTGAATTTCTCAAGTATTGTTAAATTGGTAGCTATAGTTCTCTTTAGGCATATAAAGTGGACATTGTGAACATATTTTGAAGCTTCTGCTTCTGAATTATCTTGTGCTTCTAACAACGGTCATTGCTTATTCAAACTAATAAAAGTCAGTGTTGAAATGCATGTAGCCTGTTTTAGTAATAAAATGAGAAGAAACCTTTAAAATTGTTTTTCTGATTTATCCATCCAGAGCTGTTAGATGGTACAGTTAATCACGGATGCAGTTGCATTGTAAGCATTTAGTTAGTGTGCATTGTTTGTCAGTTCTAATTCTCTTATGAATGTCCAGATGAAGAGATGTAAAAAGATTTTGATTAAATTATCAAAAAGAATGTCAATATGCAGAAAGTGTTAACAATATACAGTATTTACAATATACAGTATTTACATTGTATATGGTAGCTACTTTGGCCTGAGTCATTGTTCTTAGGATTTAACTTATTTGGTTTCTTCGATTAGCGGCAGAGAATTCTCCACTAGAGGATAGTGGAAAGGCATCCACCAAAGGAAGTCAATCAAAGCAGAAGAGCCAGAAACGCCATGGGTATGTCGTTGAAACTTTTCTTCCTCTATGATACGTGGGACTCATATTCAACTGTGTTCTCCGTTGTGTTTTCTGCTATCCTGTGTTTGGTTTCAGCGTGTCATAAATATTCTAGGTTTAACAGACAAGAGACTATTGTATTCAGTGTTATCCTGAGTGTGGTTTGAACGTATCATAAATCTTACAAGGCGACTTTAACAATGTCTGCTTAACCATGGCCAATCTTAGTCAACATTGTAGCTGAATTTGGTTTTCTCTTTGTCAAATTGTATTCTGTAGCCCAGTTCATACATCTTGCAATTATTTTCAATAGATAGTTACTACGGACTGGGATTGGGATCAGTGTTCATTTGATAGTCATTATTTTTCGATTGCAGAAGGCACCACAAGAGTGATTGCATGTGTGCGATATGTATTTTGAAGCGACGTAAAAGAGAACGAAGTTCTCAAGGAAATTCTGGAGCACAAGAGGTTAGTTATGTCTTTTGTTTACACTACGCACACGTGCAACTGTTTATCCAAAGAGAACCCAAACACAACCCATATTTTTGGCTTCAGTTGGCTGTAATGTAAAGCGAGACTGCAACCTTTGTAACTAAAGTATTAAATCTTAATATTATTTCTCTCGTGAAGGAATCTTCACCTGTGGGAAGTCCGTCTGTGGATAATTCATCAATAAACATGGGTGAGGAGCAGGACATGGACGCTGATGTTGACAACAAAACGGGACAAGGAAAATCAGAAATCGTGGAACTAGATAGTCCAGTGGCGAAAAGACAAAGAATTAGTGAAAATAAACTAGAGATGGAGGAAGAAGAAGAGGATGAAGAAGAAGAAGAGGAAGAAGGTAAAGATGAAGAGGAAAACCTTGAGGTGGAGAGTGAAACTAAAACCGAAGTTATTGTCGAGGATAAGACTCAATCCATTGATAGATCAGTCGAAGAGACTGGTGATGAGCCTGTTACTAGTGCTGCAGAGAAATTGGTTGTTTTAGCTTCTGTTGAAGGTCCAAAATCTACTCAGAACGAAGATGAAGAGAAGGAAAAACGACTCCGACAGCAAAAGGTCTTCTTCCAGCTTTACTATGTTTTGATTATGCATTAAGCAGTAAGCTCTATTGAGATTAATTGTGTTCTTTTGTTATTGCAGGAACTGCAGGAGTTAGAGCGTAAGCAATGGAGAGCTAAGATGCATGAGAAGTTCCAACTCAGAAATCCTCAGCTTCTAAGTCTCTGCGAAACTATCTTCCCTGACAGCAACAGCCACAGTTCTGTCTGGAACGGACCTCACTCGCTGTTTAAACGTAGAGGAGGTTCAAAAAGTAGTAGCTCCTTACACAAAGCAGTTGAGGCCTTGATGAAGTAGTGAGGTTTCATAATGTAACATAAATATTTAGATATAATTCTTCCTTTGCTTGTTTAGATATGTTTGATACTACAATCTACTATCAATCACCATTATATTGTTGTCATTTAAAGCAGAACATCAACCTGTTCATGAATTTTTAGACAAATGAATTCGAATTCACATAATGACTGACTGCCATGAGATGAAACAGTAATAAGGGAATAGAACTTGATGTCTATGATCGATGCTTTGGACAAGATTAATCTTGTCAAGTCATTAATTTTTTTTTATTATGTATCCACATGACTTGCAGACTCGTTTAAAAGGTATCATATAATTATAAAGAATGATGGTGGAACAAGGAGATGTTTACCTATATTGTTGATAATGTCCATAATAGGACTTCTGGTTAGAGCACAAATTTTCTCAATCAAGTAGGCTATTTTGATGCCAGTCTACTCAATGTCTTATTTTAAGGTACAGACTCAAAAGAATTTCAGAGATAACAAACATCATGTCTCGCTTATTCTGAATCCAAATGAATTCCATGGATGGCCTGGAAACGTTTGCAATACTCAAAAAGAAAAGAGGTATTGGATTTCAAGATCTTGAACGGTTGAATGATTGACTATTGACAAAGGGAGGATGAAAAATTGTAAACAAGCTAAACACTTTTATCACAAGGGTCTAGTTATGACACTGCATATAATGACGGAACGAGTGTGGCTACAGTTGGTTGGATTATCCGATATTATTTGGGGTTGCAAGATTTTGGGGATTGGTAAACGCATATATCACAGTTTCTGCTTTGGAAACTGAAGCTAAGGCTATGCTTATAGCTGTTCAAAATTTCATATTCATGGGATACACCTTGCTTAGCTTTGAAAGGGATTGTAAACTACTAATGCAGAATCTTAACCTTTATTTTGAAATTGATAAAATCTGCACCAATATCAGGTGCTGGTTTTCAAGGTTTCAGAGTGGTTTCATTTACACATATTTTTAGGGAATTAAGTGACTCACGTTTTAGCAAAACATCAAACCTACTTTTTGATTTTAGTTGTATCTTTCCACCACTTTGGTTAACTCCACATTTGTATCATGACTATTTAATTCCAAGTACATTAATAGTCACCAAAATGCAAGCTTGAATACTCAAGCTTGAAGCATTGGCAAAGTGCTTTGATGGTATAAATAACTATCAAATTAGAGGGAGAAGCTACACAACCCGTGAGATTATCATTTTAATTTTCTATAATCTTTTCTAATTTTTTTTTTTTTTCTAAATTTTTTTTGATAAATATTTTAAAAACTTATTCAATTATTTTTTGAATTTTTATTAATTTTTATTAGTTATTTTTAATAAGTTTTTACATGTTTTGGTTGTTTTTAAATTTTCAAATACTATAACTTTTAAAGTATATATTTTTTCTACATGATATTCTCATGAAAATTCTTTATTTTAAGGTAATTTTTTTGCTCCATCCCTATACTCTTTGGTTTTGAATGGTAACCCATTAAGGAATAATGGAAAAAAAGAAAAAAAAGAATGAAGATGAATGAATCGAAAGAAATAAAAGTAATATTTATTATTTATTGTTCCTTCCCAATTTTGATAAGAAATATTTTTGTTCTATAATTCTCTGCAAAAAAAGGAATAAGAGGGAATCATATGTAACAAATATTACTTATGAATGGTAAATATTTTAAAGAATGAGAAGGAATTCACTATTCTCTATCATTCCCTGGTTACCAGTCACACTCTTTGATGTCGAAGAAACAGACCCTATTTGATTGGAAAAAGTGTATATTTTAACCTGAACAATTACTTTCGTGTCTTTTTCTACCTGAACTATAACATAGTACCAATTCCAACCTGAACTAATGTTTATTTTACAAAATCTACCCCAACTATCAAATTTAGGTCAAAATCAACATTGACCGAAATTATGTTAGTCAACTATGATGAGTCAGCTGCCATGTGTATAATTATACCGAATCAGCTACCACGTGTCATATTTGAACTTTCCGTCAAAATCGCAAAATTTCAATTTCTCGCCATAATCGCAATACCTCATCATCGTTTATCCGGTTTTGTCACAATAAAAAAAAATCTCGTTTTTCACCAAAACCGCAAAATATTGGTATTGGTCAAAACCGTGAGATCTCGTTTTCCCGCCACAAAAATCATAAAATCTCGATTTCTACCTAAACCACAAAATCTTTCCCAATTTCGTCAAAACCGCAAAATCTTATTTTCTGCCAAAACCGCAAATCTCGTTTCCCGCCAAAATTGCAAAATCTCGTTTTCCCGCCAAATTGCAAATTCTCGTTTTCGCGGGAAAGCCGCAAAATATTGTTTTCCTACCAAAACCGTAAAATCTTGTTTTCCCATCTAAACCGCAAAATCTTGTTTTCCGCAAAAAGTGCAAAATCTTATTTTTCCACCAAAATAAAAAGTTCTTATTTTCCCGCCAAAGTCATAAAATCTCATTTTTCCACCAAAACCGCGAAAACCTTGTACTCTCATTTTTCACCAAAATTATTTCTGGTAAAACAAGATTTTGCGGTTTTTGCGGAAAAATAAGATTTTAACGGACAATCCAAATATGAAACGTGACAGGTGAGTCAATATAAATTATACACATGGCAGCTGACTCAATATAGTTGATTATCATGATTTCGGTCAATGTTGATTTTGGTCTAAATTTGATAGCTGAAGTAGATTTTTTCAAAAAAAATTTTAGTTCATGTTGTAATTGGCACTGTGTTATAATTCAGGTAGAAAAAGACACGACTGAATTTGTTCAGGTTGAAATAGGCACTTTTCCCTTATTTGTTCCTTTATTCTGTATAACGGCCAACCAAATTTAGCTTTCTACCAAATAAGCTTGTTCTTTTTTTTTGGCGAAAAGTCAAAACTTGAGTTATTTACATTATGACACACTTTTTTAAACATGAATATCATTATAGGACACTTTAGGAAGGAGACACACTTTGGATCTTAGGTGGCAAAAAAACAAGACAAATTTACCCTTTTGATATTGTTAAACTAGTTGTAAGTCAACCAAATCGGTTAAAAATTTAGATTAGCATGAGTAAATCATAACCGTTAATTTATCTCGAATCTAATCGTGTGGTGCAAATATATCATTTTCTGGTGTGATGGAAAAGTGAGACACTGAATTACACACGATTAATCTAAATTCCTAGTCAGAATCTCGGACGATTAGCCCATTTGGTGGCCGATAAAGCACTTTACGGTGATTCACCGTTGGAGATGTTTGGTGGCATAACGCGGCAATCCGATATGCGGCCGTCATAACTGTAAATTAATAAGAATCACCGCATTTTAGGTTAAAAAACGTTGTTAAACCAAACGAAATTCTTGCTACATCCAATAAGAATTCTTAAATTTAGTCTAGTTTTTAATGAAAACTTATATATACATGCAGCAGTTATTTTAGGATAATAATTTAAAGAAGAAAAGCTTAAAAACAATGAAGAAACTGATATATACAGGCGGTTAGGATTTAGATTGTCGTGGAGAAGATGAAGATAAAATAACAATTATAACCTTCATTAATACAATACAGTAGCATAGTTTGAAACAAAGTCGTCTATAATAAAACTGTTCACAGAATGTTGTCCACCGCATCTTGTCCACTAAATACTGTCCAACACCGAAGCTATTGTATATATATCAAATTGTAGTTTTCAAAGAATACATTTAGTGACTAGATATTGTGGATAGTAGATTCTAATATTTGTGCATGAGTAAATTGTTATTAAAAAGATAATCATGTGAAATATATAATATATTTGTCAACTTGTGGATGACTGAATTACTAAATGAACAACACTTTGTGGATGATGTTAGCTTGAATTATATAAAACAAGTTATAAATACTTTGTCCACGAATACAAACACTTTGTGGACAATATTTTGTCTACGAATACTTGACCATGTGGATGCTGGAGAATTTAGCATTGACCCATTGTTTGATGATACAACATATATGATTGAAAGTTTTTCTTTTCATCTTGCTGGTCTCGTTTGAGTAGTATTTTTTCCTGCGTACATGTTATATCAGTCTGAATTTCAAAACGGATATGTGACACATATTTTTAGTATGTACGAGAATGCGTGGTTAGATCCGTTTTAATTGTGACATCATAGTTGTAATGTTTTATGTATTTTAATGTCTTTGTGTATTTCATAAGTTGGTTGCAATGTTTGTTTTCCCTGATGGTTTATAATTTATTCCTAGGTATCCATTATAATAATGTACAACCATTTATATATCAAATTGAGCAAAGAACTCCATATGCTGCAAGTAAGAAAGATAAATATCATTAGGCACTAACCATTTATACATCAAATTGACACTATCCATTTGTTGTTTTATCCCACCATTACATAAAAAATGAGTTGTCCATTCTATTCAATCCACACAACATTGACCATGTAGGCAATATCGAGTGTTCGGTTAGGACTCACCAAAATGGTTATCCAATCCTTACATCCTGCATGGTCAGCCACTGGTGGTCAAACCCTGCGTGGTCAGACCCTCGATGGTCAGACCTTTCCTCTTCTTCCTCTCCGATGCTTTCCATCTAATTTCACCTGAAAATTAGTTTGAATCCCGATCAATATTATCTCATGGAGATGCCTAATAGATAAACTGGACTTGTTATGTGGGAAGTAGAAGCTCTCTTAGCCATTTCGTAAAGTGGTTTGATAATAACCACTGAAGCCTTCATTTAACAAAGATAAATATAAATTTAATATTATGCGTCCACATCTGAAGATTCGTATTGTATTCAATCAACGAAAAAGATTATAAAAAATAAAATATACAATCGTTTGAGATAGCACATACCTATAAATAAATAGTTGTTGAGTTTTGCAAAAGAGCTGCTTTGCTACCAGATATCATTGGTTAGTTACAGGAGGAAGCAAGCTTTTCGGTTTTAAAACACCGGGGGAGTACTCGATGAAACGACAGTTTTCGAATAGTCGTTCAGTAACGCTGGAGAACCGCTTTACCACCGGTTTTCGCAAGTTGATTACAGAAAAAACTAGATTTTCAGTTGTTAATTATCGGAGTAACTATGTTAGTGGATTAGGAGATCGGGATTTTTACAGCCGTCGAGGCAAGTGAGACATCAAGAAAAATTAGGGTTTTACAACCAAGATCGAGATGTTACCGCCGTTATAAAAATGAGCCGTCGGAATATTTAAGATTTTATTGTAATAGTTGTGGAATAAGTAAAAAAAAAAAGTTAGAGAAGTTAAATTACGAAGAGAAAATGACGTTAGTCTCGTTTAAGGGCTTTTTTGTCTTTTTAAAAGAGTCAAAGTGTGTTTCAATAGATAAGTGCCTCATTCTGTAAGTTTTTATCCATAAAGTGTGTTAGAGTGTGAACAACTCTAAAAACTACTCAAAATATTTCTATAAATACAATTTGAAATTGTTTGGGAAAAAGAACCCAACTAAGTAATTATACTTTATCTGTTATCAACTAACAAAGAAAGAATGAAAACCATCTTGATACAATGGCTTTGTTAAAATCCCCCATTTAAGTCATTTACGCTTTTTTTAGAGACATGAATACACTCTCTTGGGTATATGTATATCAAACAGTCTCGACATGCAGTCATTTCCACAAGAAATCATCTTTAACCAGAGAAATTGTGATGAAGAAAATCCTGTACTTTCTTCTTACCGCTGCTCCACACAATCCACATTATGCAACACCGTCCAGCCCTGCTAAAGCAAGAAGATGAACTGTAAAATAACTCTAATGAACAGGTGAATGAGGAAAAGTATATTGGCAAGAGATATAACCAAAGATTGATAGCTAGAAAGAAGCCCTAGGCATATCAGACAAAGAGTTTTCCGAATACTTAACTAAGATAACACAAACCATCAAAAACCAAGTAAACTTAAAAAATAAATTCAAAAACTCACCAATCTATAGCTACGCGACAAAAACATACCATGACTTGTTGACCAATTAATAGCAGTAACATCCTTGTGCCTGTTAACGAAATTGACATCCTTGTGGGAGTTTCGGTTCTATATGAGGATCCTTTTGGTCCATGTGTAACCTAAGAGGCTAAGATAGAACACGGTGGGGGAACTTCTGAAACTGAGATGCTCCCAAGAACTAAAATTAATACTATTAGCAAAAGATACAAGCACAATGCTTAATGACGCTGATTATCCAAAGTTGAATAATTACCAAACTTACAGTAAACTACACCCTAAAGCATGGATTAACAGAAACTTAAGGATTTAGAATAATCGAGAGTACCAGTTAGAGAGATAACAAAAGGTCTCTGAATCAAATCCGACCCCCTAGTTTTGATTCGGAACCTTTGAAAGAGAGGATATAATTTTTACTTGGTTTTGAAGAATTGAATTCTTGTATATTGCTGTGTTGATGGTAAATAAAATTTTAATATACAGCAGCATGATATGCAAGTATCTATTAGCCTAGACTCAACAAAACAATGAGTGAAGTGATGTGCACCTTTCTGTAAAGTCAGATGAAGATGTAACTATAAGTGTTCATTATCAAATTTTTGTTCCAGCAAATATCGAATCTTTACAACATTAGGGGGAAAAGACTTCTATTAAGAATGATAAAACATATTCATACGTGGAAATAACAAAATTAGAAGAGCTCCTATTACGGATTGATTGTTGGAGAAGCAGATTTTATATCCTTCATTTAGAAGCTCCATCAGTTCGAACTCAAAAGCCATGGTTTTGTTTTCAGATTTCCATTTTACAGGAGACTCCATGCATAAAATCAAGTAGAGACTGAACCACCTACAATCACTAGGATGCTCCTTGGTTTGCAAAAGTATTTTTGTTAGAAAAAACCTAGAAATTTCTAATTTTATTCACAAAGTACGAACCTTTTTAGTTAAGTTCATTTGTCATTCCTAGATTTGATATCAACCAAATTGTTTCATCTGCTTAGTCATGGTAATACACACTGTAGTTCTTGTTTCGTGCTTGATTCTTGGTCTTCCCTGGTTCCATGCACCATAGTTTTCTGCATAAAACAATGGGCAACATTATTGCAAATTAGTCAGATTGGGCTTTACATGAACACAATTTTGTGTATCCATAGAGTAAACATGTATCAAGACTGAATCGTAAGTATATGAATTTCACATGAATCTTTTTAATCATAATAAGATCCAAGAGACAAGTTTATTAACCAGGGACCAAGCGATTCAGAAAAAACCTTGAAGCATTTGACAATTTTATACTTTACGAATGAACCAGTTTTCCTTTCCATGAATCACAGCTATTCAGGAGTGACTCTGCTGGTATTCTAACATGAACCAAATCGAAGGAGGTGAACATGTCGATTTCAAATGATTAGAAAGTTGTTGATTCATGTTTTCTTCTTCTGTATTAAAAAAGTACGCAACAGTATCACTTCAGTTTTTCAAAATTTTTTTGTTTATATGGTATTTTAGGCAAGAAATAGTTGATGCACCTATCTCTAATGCGGCATAAGCACTTTGCAAACCTTGTTTTTCTGGGATTTCCCTTCAGCTTCCTTTATTCCATGGAGTAAACTCCGTGAGTACCGGAACTCTACAAAGGTGTATCATAAGTAAAAAAAATAGAACTATATAAGATTAGAAGGGAATTAGATAAAGTTGAAGGCTTTAGTAATTTGTTGGAATCTTTTGGTACATTTATTTTAAAAAATAGTGTTGCAATTCCATACGCAATAAGTATCTCTTAATGAAAAGAAAACATGAAAACATGAAAACATATTCAGTTTTCATTACTTTACAAATTGTGTCACACCTAAGAATTTACATATACCCTACAATCCGTCTCTATAATCAAAAACACATTAATGTAACCGAGATTTGTAAGACCTAACACATCTAGAAAAGTGGCCAAAGAAACAAATGAGAGAGACCCGTGATATTTTACCTTCTAAGGAGGCTCTTCACGGCCTTCCATCTGATCCAGGAAGAAGCTCCTTGGAAATGATCTGATAAAAATCGCATGATCGACGAAATAATAACCAGGACCGAAACTTCAGGACTTGAAAACAAACAAAAGGATAAAACATGTAAAGCATTTTTTTACAATTGTAGTGCTACCAAATTCTCATCACAATGAGACAAGTGAATTATATGAATTAAAAGAATATATTTTGGTAGATATGAGTTAAACTGCTTTCAAAGCTAATCGATATTTACAAATACAAAGGAGAGCCTAAAATAACTGCAAGCAACAATTTTCAAAATCCCACCCACGAATACTCGTAAGAAACAATAGAATAAGAATCATTAACAAAAGTTAATATATAATTGCAGAAAATAAATCCCACAGATAGGTTGGGTTATTTTTTTATCAAAGTTTTAAGGCCATGAATGTTTGATGTTGATAATTCCTAGTGTTCTAATATCAAAGTACCAATTTGTAATCTAAATTCAGAACCAAACACATATGTATTACCGTACAGTCCCCAAAGTATTAGCGTTCAGTGAACATGAATGAAGACAGCTAAACGATGCCCATTAGTTAAAATATTAAGCGTGTTGAGAAGACATATGCGACAACGTTATTATCACAAACACTTGTCACTTTATGGTGTGGCAGAAGGCCGGAGAAAACCCTTCTTCTTTTATATATAAGAATTATTAGATATAAATACTTATAAATGTAATATTTTTTATTTATTTTACTTATAATCCTTAAAGAGAAACAGTTATTTCTATTTTCATTATCTTTGTTTATATCTCTTGGCCCATCTATCATTCTAAAAAGAAAGACCACCAAAATTTGATAAAGAAAGAGTTCATATCATACCAAGTTAAGGTTTCAGATGTTCCCAATTTCAATTACATTCCTTCTTTTGCTATATGTGAAATTTTGTTGAAACTATATTGTAGAAATGACACACCAGAGATTGTTAATGTTGAGTCATTTTATAAAGACAAATTGTTGTGTACTAGACTAGCACAATAAAACAAAATTCATAAATTGCGTTTATTTATGTTTTGTTACAAAATCATCTTAATGATACAAGAAGTCAAGCAAAACATAAGAACATTTTAAATGCTTTGTAATTTAATATTTCTTTTAAAATTGTTATTTTAGTCTATTTGTTACAATTAAAAAGGTCAAAAACTTAAAAAGATACAATTATAATAAACACACTGCATCAAAGAATATTATTAAGAAACTGAAATTTGTTGTTTATATGACTGAGTTTGAAGAGTTTCTCTATGTTGCAGAAATTTTAAAGGCATCATTTTTCTTTTTATATTTTAATAGTTCTGAGTTCAGGTTAATGACAGATGTTAGTATATCAAAGATTTCAATGAAGACCAGTTTTGTGGTGGATGGTCACCATGAGAGTTAAGATTGAATGTCTTTACTAGTTTTGATGGTACCTTTTCTAATTGTCAAATTCTGAGTTTCCGAACCATTAATAAAAAATTAAAGAAATAAAGATAATAAAAAAATTCATAGTTGATTAAGAAATTTACAAATTTCACGTCGTAATTATAATTGATAAAGAATCATTTGAGAATTTTGTTAAATCGTTTAAGATTTTTATTAACAAAATTTAAAACTTGTAATTAAAGATATAGATAGGAAAAAAAATAAAAATGTAGAATTAAAAAGAAATAAAAATAGTTTGAACTTTTTTCAAAAGTATTAAATATTCCAATATTGATAAATA
This sequence comes from Sisymbrium altissimum, assembly GCA_900406495.1. Classification (NCBI taxonomy): domain Eukaryota; kingdom Viridiplantae; phylum Streptophyta; class Magnoliopsida; order Brassicales; family Brassicaceae; genus Sisymbrium; species Sisymbrium altissimum. The sequence continues at coordinate 25,166 of OVBI01001036.1, read as the reverse complement.
ACTAAATATGTAAATAGATTAATAAATGTTTTTTCTAGACATAATTAATTTCTAATAATTTTTTTGTGTTAAGAAGCATAATTCAATTTAAAAAAATTTAAACATTGTGAAGAGTAGAGCAAAGTGCTCTAAAATCAAAAAGTACTTATTTGTTGAAAATGTCGATTTTTCTATATAAATTTGGTTTTGAGTTGGTTATTTTGGTTTGGTTGGATTCGGTAGTCGTTAATAAGGAATGAACACCTGGTATATTTTTTTCATATAAAGGCGTGGGCCGTGCCTTTTACTCGCTCAATAGATGTCTAAAGTAAATCTGAATGTAATTACGGGCCAAGGCCCAAATTTCTAGAAAATTAGAAATTTAAAACCTAAGGCGGCGGATACACATGTAACCTAAGCCCTAAGGCAGCAGCCAATACAACTATAAAAGTATCTCCTAAATTCTAAAATCTTATCATTATTGAAAAACGACCTACTTTCATCTCCTCCTTTGCTTCATCATCAAGGTATACACGAATATCTCTTGATTGTAATCTATGATTTTGGTTTTCCTGTTATGTCATCCTCTGGAGCTTTCTTTTGTTTTTGTCTCTACTTATTGATTTGCCACGTACTTTGCTTTTCTCCATTTAATATGGTGTTCTTGTTTCTTTGATCATGGACTGCGCACATGTTTATTTTCTGGTCTTTTGGTTATGAGTTTGAAGTGATAACCCTCGGAAACTTACGTAAAATCAAGGCTGGAATCTCTAATCGGCTCTGTTGCTGGAAACCTATTGCTGGTTTCCGGTGAGAAACACTCTTTATGAGCTTGAGATTTGGTGTTGTAATGATGCCATAGGCCTTTGATCGAGGGAACATTTCTTGTCATATATCATCATTCCTGAGAGTATCATATGTGTATTTCTCTTTCTATAGTGTTGTCATAGTATGTCTGCAATCTCCGTTCGTTTCATTGCTAATCTGACTGCTTATATTAACTGTATTAGCCTTGTCTATTGGTACAAATCTGCAATTTGGTAATACTACTTTTAATCACCTTAAGGTCTTGTATAGGGCTTTCATTATTGGTACACTGCAATTTCTTTAGTACATAAATCACTTTTATTCTTTTTATTCTTGGATCAATGTTTCGTTCTTTACTTTCGGTTCCACACATAGTTTTACATATCAGCTGTCGTTTTTGCTTTATTTATGCGACTTATTGATTACCTTTATTTTAAGATTACGTAATCTTCTACGATCTCGTGATCTTTAATTTGGTAATACGTTTAATCATCTTTATTATAAGTTCAGTGTTTGTTTTATCAGAAACAGTTTTTGTCATCACTTCTTTCTTTTTTTTCCTGGTGATTTATATGATTTGTTCTTGTCTACTCTTCATTGTTTAAAGTCATCTTGCTTTGCAGGGTTCGTTTGTGTCAGTGAAACTATGTCTCACAGAAAGTTTGAGCATCCACGACATGGTTCTTTGGGTTTCTTACCAAGGAAAAGGGCTAGCCGACATCGTGGCAAAGGTAGATTTACTTGTGCTTAGATATTTGGTGTAGTTAGTTTGAATCAAAAATGCTCAATTTATGATGAAAGTGTTTGCTTTTTCGTAACTTTATACGTGTTGTCAAACCACCTTTATTTCGTATTGCCTGTTTACCTACTATGTAGTCTTTTCTGACATGCCTAGTTTGTGTTTTCAGTGAAGGCCTTCCCTAAAGATGATCCCACTAAGCCATGCAGATTCACATCCTTCTTGGGTTATAAAGCTGGGATGACTCACATTGTGAGAGAAGTTGAGAAGCCTGGATCAAGTATGTTCTCACTCTCTTCTTCTATTCTTCTCTTCTCGATTTAACATACATTAATATGACTCCCAAGTGTTTTGTACTGATCTCTTTAAATTTAACCGTCAGAGCTCCACAAGAAGGAAACATGTGAAGCTGTGACTATTATTGAGACACCTCCAATGGTAGTGGTTGGTGTGGTTGGGTACGTGAAGACCCCACGTGGTCTGCGAACTCTAAGCACTGTGTGGGCTCAGCATTTGAGTGAAGAGGTTAGGAGAAGGTTCTACAAGAACTGGGCGAAGTCAAAGAAGAAGGCTTTCACCAAATACTCAAAGAAACATGAAACCGAAGAAGGTAGGAAAGACATTCAAAGTCAGTTGGAGAAGATGAAGAAGTACTGCACTGTCATCAGAGTTCTTGCTCACACTCAGGTATTCCATCATTCTCTAAATTTAGAGAATAACGACTGTTAATTGTATCCACTTTATTCGATATTGATTACTTTTGGATACGTATTAGATAAGGAAAATGAAAGGGCTGAAGCAGAAGAAGGCTCATCTGAATGAGATTCAAATCAATGGTGGAGATATAGCGCAGAAGGTTGACTATGCATACAGTTTTTTTGAGAAGCAAGTCCCTGTAGATGCTATTTTCTCGAAAGATGAGATGATTGATATAATCGGTGTTACCAAAGGAAAAGGTTTTGAAGGTGTGGTTACAAGATGGGGAGTGACCCGTCTTCCAAGAAAGACCCATCGTGGGCTCCGTAAGGTGGCTTGTATCGGTGCTTGGCATCCAGCTAGAGTCTCCTACACAGTCGCTAGAGCCGGTCAAAACGGATACCACCACCGTACCGAGCTGAACAAGAAAGTTTACCGGATAGGGAAAGTTGGCCAAGAGTCTCACTCAGCCATGACCGAGTTCGACAGGTAAACAAACAATATAAGATTCTAAGATGTGAGTGATTTAACTTGTTCAAACCTCAGGTCATAACCCGTTTCTGTTTTCTTTATCCTAGAACTGAGAAGGACATCACACCGATAGGAGGATTCCCACACTATGGTGTAGTAAAGGAAGATTATTTGATGATTAAGGGTTGTTGCGTGGGGCCGAAGAAGCGGGTGGTGACTCTGAGACAGACCTTGTTGAAGCAGACGTCGAGGGTTGCTATGGAGGAGATAAAGGCCAAGTTCATTGACGTTTCTTCCAAATTTGGACACAGTCGTTTCCAGACTTCTGAGGAGAAGGCCAAGTTCTTCGGCAGAGTCAAAGCTTAGACTTTTTTAATGAGTTTTTTTTTGTGTGGTTGTTAACCATTTTTGTTTAGGTTACTACATTCGAGTTCTTACGTTCTATTGGAATTTCTGCTTTAATTCTTACGGTGCTTGGATTCAAAGTTTGAGTTACTTCTCAACTTATCTACCTATATAGACTTTCAGTTATACACATCTAAATATGTTGAGTAATTCCATTATGGAGTCAAACCAAAATACAGTCAATTTAAAGACTAGTTAGTGATGGGTAAAGAGTAGTTGTTGGAACAGTTGAGTTGTTGCCTAATGTTGCTTGTGATATTAATCTAGTCTATTGTTTAAGACTTAAGTAGTACTAGTAGCCATGAGAGACTGAGAGTGGTTGTCTACTTCTCTATAAGTGTATAAGCAAGTTATATTGTAAGTCTTATGGAAGTATGAATCAAGTTCGATCATGGTTTTTTTTCTTCTTAAAACATTAATGAGCTAGCAACAAGAAACCAAACTTTGTTTCTATATAAGAATCACAACAAATTAAATACTTTAAAACTGAAATAATCTTATGTGTACCTTGATAAATATTTATTCAATCATTGATAATCATACACATAAAATAAAAAATCGAAAAGACAACAATTTTCAGCTACTAGAAACAATAATTTAATACATTGATGATACTTCAAATTAGTAGCCGAGTAAACAACGTAAAGAACAATAACTAGACTCACGACCATACATTATTCTCTTAAATATAAAATCCTCTGTGGAACGACGATCACATCTAGTGCAGATTGCTCGAGTGTTGCTACTTGTGCGAAGAACAGAAACCCTATCTCCCTTCAACAGGAAGGACATAGGCTTCATGAATCTTTCTTTCCCTAATAAACAACTGATATGAACATTGACATTGCAATAGTCTTCGCATTTATAAAACCACTCCTTTGCATCTAATTTTGCTTCACATATTTCGCACCAGTATTGACCTCTCGTTGTATCGTCTTCCCCATAGCAAAGAGTAAGCGGATGCCTATCGTGCTTGTAATGTACAACACTTGGCAAAGTAGCGCATTTAAGGCCCAAAAATGACTTACTCTCAATACACTCTAGTGAAAATGGTGAACAAGTGCTAGACTTACACCCCATGCAATCACCTTGGGTAAGATTAAAGAAAAGGTCATGAGGATGGCTTCCATGGATAACAGGGTCTGGAAGGGAAGCGCACCTCATGTCTAATAGGAACTTGCAGTCTCTTTTGCTACATATGTACACGAAACCGTAACATGTTTGGTCGCAACCATTGCATTTGAACATACCTTTAATAGAAAATCCGTCGTAAGGAAACCATCCCTCCGGGCAGATCTTCATTTCCTCAGGAGCAAGTGGATGGAGGATAAGAGGGTGTTTGTGTAGAGGATGATCTTTTTTGCGAGGAAGGTATGCACAAGCTTCGTGGAGAAGGAAATCACACCGCATACAACTATAAAAACTCTGAGATATCATTATTGGAAGAATGCATGCTTGACAGAACCTGTTTTCATCAAAAACGTCAATTTTCCCGTAGAGTCTTAGGTGATGCTCATGACTGAAATGTTGTATTGTCTCGTCATCGATTCTCACAAATGACTCAATATCTTCATCAGGCTCTTCAGGCACTCCTTCAAGATCTTCTCCGTCCCATACACTTCCTTTCACCGCACATTTGGAATGGACGGCGTAGTCACATCCCTTGATGCAAGAGAATTGCCCGCACGTGACATTGATGGTATGGCGACACACTCCACAGCGGAGTAAACCGGAAGGAAGGGAGGAAGATAGAGATAGACGGTGTGTGTGGCGGGTGATCTTAATGACGCGGGGTAAGTAGATACAAGTCCTATGAACCATGTAGTCACAAGGGTGACAAGTGTAAACGTGATCTTGGGTGTTGTTGAGAGACATTCCACAAGCATCACAAGGCAAAGGGATTCGTCTAGGAAAAATGGTGAGGGTATGCTGATGGCTCTTCAGGTTTAAGATGGTAAGAGGAGGTGGTTTCCTTGTACATGTAAGGTTTAGGCTGAAGTTGCATATAGAACAGTGATAATACACCACTTTGAGATGCTTCTGACAACATTTGCATTTTACCTCAGATATAGAGGTAGCATCAGTTTCATCAACTTCTGTTTCGGATTCAGAGGTCTCACGTAGCCATTTAGAAGGTAGCTTTAAAGTATTATGAAGATCAGAAAAAGAATAACCTGGAGGGGTGATGAATTTGAGAGGGTGGAGAGGGTGAAAAGGATGTGTGATCTCCGACAGGTACAAGTGGCAATCCTTGTGGAAATCTACATTGCAAGTAGCACAGTGGTAGTGGTACATACGACGACCGTGACAAGGCTTTTGACATCCGGAGCAAAAAAGGAAATCACCAGATACTTTTCGAAGTGTGTGAGGCTTCGTTAATTCTGACATACGACATCTAGGTTGCAAATAACAATTCTTGTGGACATCAAGATTGCATGTATCACAATGGAGATAATACTTTGAGAAATTTCTTTTGCCTCTGCACATGAAGCAGTTAGACTTTAGAGAACCATGATTCCGAGAAAGGAAATGCACCGGCTGAGCTGAATCAGAGGACAGACGACATACGAGATCAGCGCGAGAACTAAATTTGTATATCTTATCTTCCATTTCGGATATGAAAAATGTTTTGGAGCAAATGAGAAGGTGAAATTTTCAGATATGAATGTTTCTTAAGCTCTATTCGTCGTTTTATTGTTGCATCGTGATATCAAACTTGCTGATATCAAACTTGCTGTAGCTGTGGACTGCAACTTTTATAGCTGTTTAAAGACCAACAGATGCTACTTGTTTGTTTTTTATATATATGAAAGTCTTCCTTTGGTTAATAATTGAGAGCTAGTTGTGGTGCAGCTGGATAAGTACGAGATATGTGGCAACGACTACGACTCACCAGTTTTCTTTTTTTTTTTTCTTTTGGTGCAAATTCTCACCAGTTTTCTTTAATGAGAATACATATTTGTTACATAGAGAGGATATCATAATTTAGATTTGTTTTGGCAGAGTTGACAAAGAAAACAAGATTGTTCAAAATATAAACAATCGATATAATTAGAGAAATAACATATATATCCTTTATTTTTCCTCAAATACACAACATTTATAATTGTTATGAATATTTAGATGGATGCCTATTATAAAACTTATATTCTGTAAAGATCTAATTTTGTTTGTATCCTAGGTTTTATTTTATCACCATACAAAATCTGTTTCTTATATACCTGTATAAATGACTTTTTAGTCATTGGAATGATATAAACAAATATTTTTTGAAGTGATGTACACATTTATTTGTTGAAGTCATATACACAAAAAATGATTTTTTTTTTGTTGTGAATAAAGAAGAAAATATCAGCTAACAACAACAGTAAAGAGTAAAAAAAATATAAAACATAAGTCCTAGGTAATGAAAATAGTAAATTGATAATATAAAGCTCTAACCACTTTTTTTACTAGATTTATGGATTAGTCCACCCTTATCCAATAATCAGAAGGTTTGAAAGTATGATATACTGACCCTATAATTACCATGTAACTATTCTCCATGTTTTGTCCTTACTCACACGATATCGCGATGATTTCCCAGTAGGTCATCTATCCTTTCACTATTACAGCTCAATTACGCTTAACTCTGGAATTTTCTTTAGATGTGTAACCGAAAAGGTAAGTTCATTTTGATGATATAGATAGCCAAATCAATTCTTTTTAACCTCTCCACATAAATATCCATATACCATAAATCGGGATGTTATAATTCATTCCCACTCAAAGACAGCAACGTCCTTACTGCAAACCAAAACCAATTCTTAACCGTCTCCCAGACCCTCTCATATCAGCATTGGGACGGCAAACCGGCTCTGATACCACTTGTAACTTCCCGATTGCCCCTACCAGTGGATCTCATGTCCTTTCACTAGGCCCATAGACTGACCCACCCCTGTCCGACGATCAGAACATTAACCAGAAGGTTTGAAAGTAATGATGTACAGACCCTACAATCACTATGCGACCATTCCCCGTGTTTTGTCCTCACTCACACAGTACCACAAATGACTTCCCAGTAGGCCACCCTTTTTTTGACTAATTCAGCCCAAATACGCTTAACTCTGGAGTTCTCTGTGGATGTGCAACCGAAAAGGTAAATGCACTTTGATGACATAGGTAGCCAAATCAATTTTTTAATCTCTCTACATAAATTTACATATACCAGAAATATAAGTTTTATATATAATTTACTAGAGCAACGCCACGTGATATACACAAACAAGCACTCATGTATCTGCCAGAAGAAGTGAGGGTCATCCAATCTCGGGCATTTTCAATGGATTTTATCGGAAATTTTCAATGAATTTTTCAATGGATTTTATGTCTAGTATTATATTTGTTAAAAAATTCATTGAAAATTTCAGACAAATTTTAGTTGTGACAATTACATCATATAATTTATAAACATTGTGAGAATTTTCCAACAAATAAGAGAAAAGGAAAAACAGAGACATGATCTGATATAAAAGGAAGATATGATCCAAAACGTAACTCTAACCTTAAGAGTACAAGAAAAAAGAGAGAGTTTAGAGAGAGATCGGAAGAGAAGAAATTTTAAGGCAAAAGAGATGTTGTTCGAGTCATGTCTTTGCGGGATAAAGTTTTTTGATCTTTCTCTTGTTATTTGTAGTGTCTTCTTGTTGGTGTCACTTATTACACATGTATGTAAAACCTTTTGATTTATAGTGAAAGTTGTGGGAGACGGTTCCCACATGAGAGGTACTTGCAGGGAACTCAGTAATCAAATTATATGTGTTATCTTTCAAGTAATTATGCAATCAATCAATTAATAATTTCTAACAAGTGGTATTAGAATAATCCAAGTTACGATTGCGCATGTGAAATAGATCATAGAGTCTAACCAGAGTCACAGAGAAAAAAGATAAAGGAACTTATATGTTCTTCATGGTCGAGTGTGAATCAATTGTCTCCAAAGTGATACTCTTCCTGTTTCAAATCACTGGTTTTGTTTACCTGTTCTAAAAGATTAAATAAAATCAGTTAGATGATGAAACTTACATAGAGAGAATTCAAGGTCAAGAAGATCAAAGGGAAACATGATTGCCTTATGGAAGTAGAAGATGATGACGACTGAAAGACTGATTTTCCATTGCAAGATCACAAGATAATGGTGATATTTCTGGATACTCGAGGTTACTTAAAGGTTGAAAGAATCTAGATTTTAAGAGAATACATGGAGATAGACAGGTTTTAACAATAGAGAAGTCAATATTTTTTTGCTGTGCATCAGGTTGTATCTTGGCTTGTTCTAGTTGTTAAATATCTATAATTTGATAAGTTATAGTAGATGAGTATAAAGCTGAAACAAGGACTGCCTGAAGCAAAGTAGGTTGAGAACATATATATTGTCAGGTTTGAGAAAGTTGTCAATGAGGGTTAAGATCAGGGATAAAGATGGCGCTTAAGGATTTGAGAGTCCTACACACAGTGATGATCAAGAATTCAAAGAAGATCATTAACATGCTATGTTTTTTCAGATGGTATCTTGCAGGCATATGATAGCCAAAGTTAATTGGAAATAAAATGTAGGGAAAAAAGTTAGTTTAGCACTAATTGCTTGTTTTATTACTAGAATAGCATTAGTTTTAATTTTATTATTAATAAATTTTTTATACCCATTTTATCCTCAAATTATTTGTTAAGAAAAATCATATTTACAAAAAATGCCATTATTAAAATTTCTGACTGATTTTTTTTTCTCAAAATTTACGATTTTGCCATATGACAGATTTAATATACAAATGTTACATGAAGTAATAGATTTTTTTTTGATAGAGTTATTTTTTTTTAGTGAAAAATTTATATAATTATGTCAAATTTATTAGTTTTCTATAGATTTATTTCACAGATTTATTTTCTTTTGACCACAAATTTAGTAAATTTTGACAGATTTAATAAGTTTGTCACAGATTTAATAAGTTTGTCAAATATTTTTAACTTTTAGCTACAGATTTACTAATTTTAACAGAGTAATTTAGTTTATCACAGGTTTATTTTTTTATTTTACGACAGATTTAGTATATTTTGACAAATTTTATAAGTTTGTCACAAAATTTGTCATTAACCTCAGATTTATGTTATTTAATAAGTTTGTCACAGACTTAATTAATTTTGATAGATTTAGTAAGTTTGTCACAGATTTATTTGTCTTATACCACATATTTATTTAATTTTGACAGATTTATTTAAGTTTAATAGATTTATTTTTTTTATCACAGATTTACATTTTTAACCATAATTTTAGTTTCTACTTTACGACAGATTTATTTAATTGTAAATTAACAAAATTAAACCAGACCAACATAATTAAATCGAATCAAACCAATAATTCTAGAACAAACCAAATTGAACCAACAAATTAGTAACTAAAAATCAAAACTAACCTAAAACTAATTAAACTTAATAAAAAAATGCCGCATGTTTGCGTCTACGTCTACGTCGTCTTCTTCATTCTCACTTTTAGAATTTCTCTGTTTTATTACTTTTTTACAAAAGATTGTGTCCCAAATAAAAATCATTTGTGGTAAATGGCTTTTTTCAGAATGATAGATGTTTGTTTGGTGTTGATGAAAAACGAGGGAAGAAGTTGATAGAATCAACGGACGCTAGATGTTTTGAGGATTTACTTGGGAAGGTGATTGGAGAGTACAAAATTGATAAAAGTATTACTAAGGTTGAATTGAGCTACATGTATCCGAAAATTTTTTTGGTGATATTATCACAGATACACCACTGTAGAAGTTGAAAATCGCAGGCAATTTGATGCATTTTGGAACAGCTAAAAACAGAGCCATTGCAATTCTATGTCGAATTTAAGGAAAAACCTTTGGATGAAGATGAGTCTCAAATTCGAGAGGATGAAGACGATGAGGAAGAAGAAGAAAGGTTCGACTATTGTGATGATTCAGATGGAGCATCTTCTGGTGATGAAAACTTTACTTTATACGGAATTACTGGTGATGAAGAAGGACAAAGTAAGAAGAATTGACCTCATATGGAGACTGGTTCCACATCAGAGAATGATCATGCAAAATGAGTTAATCCACATGTGAAGTTAGAACTAGAGTCATTGAATATAACTGTAGGCGTTACGAGTCAAAGAACGCATTGGTAACAAGGTTGAAGATTTTAACAGTCTTCCATCAATTTGATTTTAAAGTAGACAGATCAACAACAACAGAGCTTGTGATTGAGTGTTGGGTAGAAGGCTGCACATGGAGTGTAAGAACTATCCCAGTTGGAGCTTCTACACAGTTCACAATTCGTGGGTACAATCCAGAACATTCATGTTCCGTTACAGAACGTTCGTCCCGTGCCCGACAAGCTAATCCAAACACACTAGCGTTACTATATATCAATTATGTTGGAAGTGTTGATTCGAAAGTTCTCCCAAAACATGTTGGTGAAGCCTTAAACTTAAGATTTGGTGTATATTTGTTTTCTAGCTTAGAGTATCACATCACTTACAAGAGTTTTTTTTATAAAAAAAAGTATATGGGTTATTGGAAGGCTTATTGGACACTTTTTAGTGTAAGAAATCTGGTTAGAGGTACTGCAGAGAATGGGTATTCTGAGTTGCCTACGTATCTACACCAAATAAGAAGACCAAATCCTGGAACTTTAACACGCTTGGAAGTTGATGAGTTAAACATATTTAAATACTTATTCCTTGCATTTGGTGCTAATATAACATGATTTTCCTTCATGAGAAAGGTAATTGTCGTGGATGAAACATTTCTGCAGGGAAAGTATAAAGGCACACTGCTACTTGCAACAGGTCAAGATGGAAATTTCAAATTTTTCCAATTGCTGTTGCAGTTGTCGATACTGAAAATGATGAGTCATGAGAATGGTTCTTCCGACAGCTTAGCAATGTGATTCCTGACGACAAACTGCTTGCGGTGATTCCTGATAGGCATCAATCTATTGGAAATGCTATCAGAAAGGTTTACCCGAAGTCAAGTCGTAGAGTTTGCACATATCATCTCTACAAAAATATTCTAGTACAATTTAGAGGTGGTGATGCATTTCGTTTGGTTAAAAAGGCAGCAAATGCTTTTATTATGCATGATTTCAATACCACATATGATGAGATTCGATCGTTGAGTCCAGCACTACATAAGTATTTGGAAAGAGCTGATGTAAGAATGTGGGCTCGTGTGCATTTCCCTGGTGATAGATACAATTTAACCACAACAAACATTACAGAGTCTGTCAATAAAGTTATTTCAAGTTCGAGGAATTTGCCAATTGTATGACTTTTGGATGCAGTTCAGTTAATGTTGACGAGATGATTTGCAGATAGGAGGACTGATGTGGATTTAGTGAAGACGAGCCTCACTCGTGGGGTAGAAAAACTACTATAGATAAATTGTACATCTTTTCTATACTATTACTTGTAATATAAAATAGAAATTTGGTATAAATATGTAGCTGGATTGGTTTTTTTTTTTTTTTTTCAGAAACATGTACCACATGCAAAGATGCTTACTGTTCAAGCAATCGACATACATCATGCACAAGTTTCTGGTGGAACGTCTCTTCATGTGGTTAATTTGTCAGAGAGAAAATGTACATGTGGTTGATTTGATATCGAAAAGTTACCATGTGTGCATGCAATTGCGGCAGCAGAAACTCGTAAGAAATGTTGCATCTCATTATGTCATTGTTATTATCACAATAATTACTTGTGCAACGCGTACTCTGCTTCTATTACACCAAGGAATGCTGTTTTACCTGTTCCAGAGCATGTCGCCACGAAAATATGTTTGCCTCCAGCAGTACGTACACCGCCTGGTAGACCTAAAAGATCAAGAGAAAAATCAGCATTGGAAAAAGTTGGAGATAAAAAACGGCTTAGAAAAGAACATACATGTTTTAGATGTCGTCAGTCTGGTCATAATGGTAAGACATGTAATATTACTATTTAATTTGTGGATGATTGAATAGTTTAGGTAGTTTCATTTGTTACCTCGGTTTTTGGTTTAGACGTTGGGTTTTTTTCCCTAAACGTTTGTTTCTTTGAGTTCACAATTATAACTTTTTTTTTTTGATGATATTAAATCTGTTTGTTCTAATTCAAAATTTTGGTTTTTAAAGTAAGTGAGTATACATAAATTGGTAGACGAAAAGTAAGTAAGCTCAAAATTGAATTGGCCATAATGGTTTTGAACTTTTAGAAATGAGTAGTATAAAAAAAGTACAAGAAACCAATCAATCAAACAACCAATTCGGTGTGCAAAACATAACCACCATTACAAAAAAAAAAAAATACAAACTTGTTTAGTTATGGGTCATATGGGGCAGTCCGACATCATCATAAATCTCTGCAGCTAGTTTCTGTCGTAGTTATTTTGTTTTTTTTTGTTTGTTAATTTTGTTTACAATCCACAAACTTTTTTATGAATTTGATTTAATGGAGTGAATCGTACTTAACATGAATATATCTGGTTTTCATGTATTTTACTATACTTTTTAAACGGTTTTTTTAGAAAGATGTTAGATTAGTAATTAAATGATAACTTAGTGTTATTCTGATTAATTTTCACTAAAATGTATAAGGGGTTTTGTGTTGATAGTGTTTTTAACAGGGGAGTTAGAGGGTGTATCCTGTTTTGTTTTAAACAGCAGTACAAGATGTATATGTACCTAGATCCAAGATCACGATATCCGCTTTGGTGGTAATATCCGGCATAAAAGAAAGCATCAAAGCAAACAAAGACATAGCATTGTCTAGTATTGAGGTGGATGCTGACAGTGTGTCATTCAAAGTTTTTTCATTTTAAGAACATGAGGAAGACTTTAGGATGAAATAAAGCATGATTGGTAAAATATAGTATATTTTTTTAAAGTGAGAACAAAATAACGATTTTAAAGGAGGACAATGCATAGAAACAGAAATGCAAGTGGAGTTATACATTTGGTAAATAATAACTGGTGAAAATTTCAGTTGAAGAGGTTTGCATCAAAGAGAGAGAGCTTCTTGGGAAAATAAATTGCATGGTAAAGAGGAAAAGCTCAAGTTCTAGAATCTAAAGGCAATGTGAATATATTAAAGGATGGAATTTTCAGCAAGAGAGTGATATCATAGGGTCTAAAAGTAATACCAAGAACATCATCAGTTTCAAGAACATCATCAGTTTCAGTTTCAAGAGAGAAGTCTCAGTTTCAAGAGAGAAAGTGATACCAAGAACATCATCAGTTTCAGTTTCAAGAGAGAAAGTGATACCAAGAACATCATCAGTTTCAGTTTCAAGAGAGAAGTCTCAAGAACATCATCAGATCAGTTGGTGTGAGACAAGCTGAAAGGAGAAATTAATAGTAAGGTTTTAAACTGTTTAGTAAAGTTATGTTTAAACATATGACAACAAGTTTAATCTCAGATTTCTCAGAAAAGATATTGAGATTGCTTTAGTCTCATGACGATCGGCCATATCACTAGTAGATTCATGTGGCCTTGTGAAAGGCCATTCGAACTTTTAAGAGACATATCTAATAGTACGGCAACGGTAGGGCGAGAAATAATTTAGAAGTGGGAGACGAAAATGTAATATGGGGAGGAGAAAGAAAGAATGAAAGATTAAAGAGAATCACTTTGAGAAAATAAAGAGAAATTGCTGAAATTATGACGAGTTTTATCTGTGATGTATATATTTTAATTTTGATTTTTTTTTTTTGTTTTGTTATAGTAATAAAAAAGGTGGTTAATTCTTTCTATCAGTAATCTAAAAATTTGAATTTAATGAAATTGAAATTTGTAAAAAAAATAAAACGTATAAAGAATATGGATAATAAATTTTTAATCATTTTCTCTAAAAAATTTCAGAGTTTGTTTTATTGTTTATGTTTTTTAAATTCAAATGTTAGTTTTATTTAGTTAAAACGTTTTGACTTTTCAATTTAGTTTTAAAAAAAAATATTTGAAAAAATTAATTTTATATTTAGTAAATTAGTTATTATTTAAAAAAATGGTAAAGGCATAATTAAGTTTTACGAAATTAAGATATCTCAAGAGTAGTTTCATTAAGGGTTTCTAAAAAAAGCTTTTTTGATAAGAAAAAGATTAGAAGAGAATAAAATAAATTTTCTCAAATGAAAAAAAAAACTTCAATAACCCCTTTAAAAAACTTAGATACCATATATCTTATATTGGCTGGTCAAATTAATAAAGAAAAATATAATTAAATTATTTAATTAATCTAGATGAAAATTATTATTATTAAATTTATTAAATATTTTTAATGAGTAAATAATTGTTGTGGATGCTTTAAGACGGCAATTGAGTTTATAACCTTTTATTTTTAATAGTCACAATCATGTTTACCTCAGGTAATGATAGTAATGATAGCATGTATCACGATATTTATATTCAAATCCGAATTCAATTAGGATACATAATAGCAGCAGTCATTCATCATTTCTGACCTACGTAAGAGTAATATGAAAATGTTATGATAGTAATAGTAATGGAATGAACGAACGAAAAGGTGGTATTTTGGTTAATAGAATCAATGGTTCTCCTTGTAGTTTCTTTCTCATGACACGAAGGACCCATCTTCAATAATTATTATTCTTAACATTAATGTCTTTCATTTTATATTTTATTCTATTTTGTTTGCTTCTTGATCAACAGACACAAAAACGACAAAGATATACGCACTTATTAAAGGGTATGAAACATCAAAGCCGTCTTTTGAAAAAAAATAAATAATAAGATATGGCAACATTACAAAATTTTGAAAATACATGGCAAAATATTTGGGGCACATGACAAAGTGTAAAGACAAAGCTATGTCATACTCTCTATTTACAACATTGTTATACTTATCGAAAGGAGGGTATAACAATGTTGTAAATAGAGAGTATGACATAGCTTTGTCTTTACACTTTGTCATGTGCCCCAAATTTTTACCGACGCATCTGCAGGATACCTTACGCCAAGTCTAGCTAACTAAATTCATTATAGGCAAATGGTTGGTTTTTGTTGGTCTGAAATTAGTATTATAGGCTTAGGCTGCACCATCTTAGGTATAAGGCAATGGTTGGTCTTTTCGACATGCATGCTATGAAATTCAAAGTATCATTTCGCGAATAGTCCCAATACGTGATTTTATTTTATCATAACAAAAAAGACGTGATTTAATCATTCCAACAATGAGAATAATATTTTCTACCAACAAATAGGAACAAATATTGACAGGAATGTTCTTATAAGCTAACTCGAATCGGTCTCATGCTCCAGAAACTTCCTCTGTTTATTTTATTTTTTTTCTCTCTCACTTAATCGTTGTAGACGAACAAAAGTACAAGAAAGTAAGGAAGGAATAACACGAGACACGAATAAGTTGAGTTCACCTTCGATATGAAGAGTTACTCTCCTAAAGCTAGACTAAGTCCAACGAATTCATTAGGATGAAGAACAACGAACCACTCAACAACCTGAGGATTGGAGACTCGAAGCTCACGAGAGTGATAACACTTCAATATCTAACCAGCTGGCCCGGTTTTCCTTATTATACATCTAAGAGATTACACATAACCGGACTACACCTGAACCAATCTAATCTATTAATCAACACCATAAACCGGGCTATGACTAATTGACTAAACCACCAAAGCAGAGCAACCCGAGTATTGAATTACTCCTTAACATACTCCACCTTAATTCAAAACTTAAAAAAAAAAAGCAACATCTGACCTAGAATTCATCTTCTGGACATCAACCATCTAGCAGCTGCACAAGCACTAAGCTCAAGAAACACCAAGTAAGTTCAACGCAGCATTAAACTTACTTACTGGGACAACCTTAGTCAGGATATCAGCAGGATTCCGGCTAGTATGAATCTTCAAGACCTTTACTTCCCTGACTTCAATCATATCTCTGACGAAATAATATTTCACAGCTACATGCTGCGTCCTCTCATGAAAAACACTGTTCTTTGAGAGACATATCGCACTTTGAGAATCACACCAAACATTGACTACTCAATGTTCTAGCCCAAAACTTTTTAAGCAATCCACGAAGCTACATACCTTCTTTGACAGCCTCAGTTAGAGAGATGAACTCGGCTTCTGTAGTAGACAATGCCACCACCTCTTGAAGACATGACTTCCAACTAACTACATTACCTCCAATGGTAAATACGTACCCTGAAAGAGATCTTCTTCCATCTAAGTCTCTTGCATGATCTGAATTACTGTAACCCTGAATACCTAGACTCTTTCCTTTTGTGTAAACCAGCTGAATATCAGTTGTTCCCCGAATGTAACGTAAAAGCCATTTAACAGCTTCCAAATGAATCAAATCAGGTCTACTCATGAACTTACTGACTAAACCAATTCCGTTTGCTAAATCAGATCTGGAACCTATCATAGCATACATTATACTACCAACTGCAAAGCAATACAGAGATACCTCTGTGTCAATGACCTCGTTATGCTCCTTGACCGATGAAAGCTTCAAGTGGGCACTGATTGGCGTCAGAGAACTTTTAGACCCTTCCATCCTGAAATTTTTGAGAACCTTCTTCAGATAACTTGACTGAAACAGACGGAGAATGCCATTCTTTCTATCTCGAATTATGTCCATTCCCAATATCCTCTTAGCTGCTCCAAGGTATTTCATCTCAAAGCTTTTACTGAGTTCATCTTTAAGATGTTGTAGATCTGACATTGTTTTGGCAGCTAATAACATGTCGTCGCCACGTAGAGCAGAAGATACATATAATCATTTTCTTCTAATTCTTTAGTGTACATACAGATGTCTCTGTTACTTCTAACAAAACCTTGCAATCTCATCACTTCATTAAACTTCTTATTCCACTGGCGGGGGGATTGTTTTAAACCGTATAGGGACTCTTAAGAAGACATACCTTGTCTTTGTGTTCTTCATCCACATAACTTTCTGGTTGCTCCATGTACAAGTCCTCCTCCAAATCTCCATGAAGGAAAGCCGTTTTTACATCCATCTGTTCTAGTTCAAGATCCAAAGTCACTACAACAGAAAGCAGAGTTCGTATTGATACATGCTTCACGACTGGAGCAAAAATTCTTGATAATCAATCTGTTCTTTCTGGGAAAAACCTCTTGCCACCAAGTGAGCCTTATATCTGTCTTGTTCCCTTGAAACTCCAGGTTTAATTATGATCTTTTTATCTTTGGGTGGATCCACAAGTATCCATGTGCCATTCTTCTTCAGCGAACCCATCTCCTCATCTGTGGCTCCAGTCCATCTGTTCCAATCAGCACAAGCTCTGGCTTCCGCAAAGTCACTTGATTCCTCAACATTCATAGTTTCCGAGACAAACAAGGCGAACATGATTTCTTCTACTGAACAATCATAGTCGTTGTATCTCACCGGTGGAACAATGGTGCGTCTAGTTCTATCCTTTGCCAATTGATAATTCTCCAAACTCTTAGGTGAGGGAATAAGAACGGGACCAACCGAGTGAGGATGAGACTCTTCACCTGATCCTTCAATAGCTCCACCTGACTCTAGAGTAGTTGGGGATGAATCAGGCCTCTCATCAGGACCTCCTAACAGCTCTTCAATTGGAACCACCTTATCTATTGTAACCGTCTTCTCTGCTTTGTCTTTTATCATATCCTTATACACAACATCTTCGTTGAACTTTACATTTCTACTGACCACGCACTTTTCACTATCAAGAGTCCAGATCTTGTAGCCTTTGGTTTCCGGTGGATAACCAATAAAAACACCTTTGACCGCCTTAGATTTCAGCTTCCCCTGATCAAGATAGACATACGCTGATGCTCCAAACCTTTTCATGTGTTTGTATCCTGGCTGTTTTCCCAACCAAACCTCCTCGGGAGTCTTGAAACCGATGGACGATGATGGAGACCGGTTGATTGTATAGACAGCCGTGACAGCAGCTTCAGCCCAGAAGCTCTCACTCAAACCTGATTCATTCAAGAAACACCTGAACTTTTCCATAATTTTCATGTTCATACATTCAGCCACTCCATTTTGTTGAGGGGTGTACGTACAGGTTCTGTGCCTTAAGATGCCTTGTTTCCTTCAAAATTCGTTAAACAAGTCATTGCAAAATTCTAGACCATTATCAGTTCTAAGACACTTTATCCTTTTATCTACTTGATTTTCAATCAATCTTTTCCATTCACAGAACTACAAAAGTTTCATCCTTAGTTTTAAGCAGACATATCCAAATCTTTCTTGAGTGATCATCGATAAGAGAAAGAAAATACTGGTTACCTGATAGTGACGGCTGGACATTTGGGGAACCCCAGAGATCTGCATGAACATATTCAAGAATATTTTCAGTATTATGTTTACCTGTTTCAAAACTTAATCTTTTGGATTTACCCATGATGCAGTGTTCGTAGAACATATTATCACCAATATCCTTCTTCTTGAGTATATCGTCCCTGACCAAAATTTGCAAGTTCCTATGACTCATGTGGCCAAACCGGTTATGCTATAAAGAAACCCGACTTTGTGACTTCTCTGCATGATAGACCTCTTCAGTGATAGTTGCACCGTCTAAGACATACATGCCTTTCCTGAGAGTTCCTCTAAGAGCAACTTTGTTATTTTTGCTGAAAGCAATATTTCTATCTCCACCTGAATCCCAAGTTTATCCAACGTTCCGGTGGAGATGAGGTTATTCCTTAATGTTGGCACATATCAAACATTATGCATTATCTTAACCGAACCACCACGAGTGTCTAATCTGATAGACCCAACACCCAATGTCTCTACCTCATGGTAATCACCAAGAAGCACCTTATTTGATCCAGTTTCCTTAAAATCAATAAACCAATCCCTTCTAGATGTCATATGGTGAGTACATCCTGAGTCTATTATCCATTTATTCTGAGAATCCCCTATAGCAACCGTCAAAGCATCCATACTATCCACTTCACCGATAACCACGGCAGCCTCTTCATCACTATCATTTTCAAACCTGCGCTTGCGAGATTAGCAAACTTTCTTTACATGTCCTTCTTTCTTACAGTACCAACATGTCATTTTCTTCCCTTTCGACTTGCCTCGATGTCGATTTCCATGCAGGTCAGCTTGATCTCTCCTAGATGATCCTCCGCGCTCTGCTGTATACAAGACTGTAGTTGGTCCCCTTTCAAACCGACTAGTCTCGTGAATTTCTCGTTGCTTAGATCTTTCCCACTAATATGGATTAAACTTTCCCAATAATGTTATGTAGTGAAAACATGGAAAACATTAATGCTAAAA
This sequence comes from Sisymbrium altissimum, assembly GCA_900406495.1. Classification (NCBI taxonomy): domain Eukaryota; kingdom Viridiplantae; phylum Streptophyta; class Magnoliopsida; order Brassicales; family Brassicaceae; genus Sisymbrium; species Sisymbrium altissimum. The sequence goes on along the minus strand of OVBI01001036.1, from coordinate 5,772 downwards.
AAAAAATGTTATAACAAAAATAGGTTTCTTCCAAATATGGTGGGTGAAGAATTAAACATATTTCACTTTTTTATTCTGAATTGGTTGTCAATCAGATTTTTATATTTTTGGTTCATTTTTGAAATGGTAATTTTTTAGGTTTTAGTTTTTAGAAAGTGTTTAAATATAACTTTGCATTCAATCAAAATAAAACTGAAAACTTTTAAATTTTCTTGTATAATAAATACTTAATTGGTTCAACTCGATATTTTCACTAAACTAAGACATGCATGGTTATAAATGGCGACCAGAGATGGATCTTCTGTTCACAGGATGGGTGCAAATGTTCCCAGTGTTTTTTAAAATTTTACTGCATTTTTACATAAATTTTATTTTGCCCCATTAAAAATTGTAATTATGCCCCATTATTCTTATTTTTGCTGGATCAAACTAAGAAAAAATCAATATAAATGAAAATTTTTAACAAATAACTATATATATATGTTATATATAAGATATTTTTTTAATATAATATCATTTTAATAACTTTAAAAAAAAAAATTTCCTGTTCAAAATAATTTCTAGATCCGCCACTGATGGTAATCTAAAAAAAAAAGGATGAAGAATAGTGCATTTCTCTTCATCTCTAAAAAAATCATTTACATTTAATTTCTTTTTAAGCCATTTTTAACATTCATCAGATTAATATAATATATTTGTTGATATTTATTTCAAAAATTATATAAAATAATTGTGTGGATTATATTTTGTTTTAAACATTTATTACATTTAATATTTTCAGTATTGTAGTCTTTCTCATTCCTATTAATTTGTTTTTCTCAATTTTTTCCCTAACCATGGATGAGTGAATAAGTTTAGATTTATGAGGTCCGACTCCAATCAAATAGTTTTCAGGATTCTTGGCAATTCAGACATACGGCATCAATTGTTCTTGGCGAGTAAGTGATCCTTTGATTTATTCAAGTTCAACAACTAATTTGTTCAAGACTCGAATATTTCTTTTAAATAAAGAGGTAGCCTAGGTATGATAGAGAGAAAAAGGAAAGGAAACAAAATATTGTGCTTTCAAGACTTAAGTAGGCAAATATTTTTAAAAAAAAAAAGAAAAGTAAAAGGGTAAATAGAACTTATATAAAAAGAAGTGTGAAATATCACTTTGAGATGACACTGAACTGGATAATAGGATCCACGATCCAGGGACCAAGATCATGTCTTCTCCTAATCGTTAGGTATTATTAATACACAAACTCTTGTTAATAGCTTAATAATAATATATAGGGCTAATATATGTAGTGTTTTGTCTATCCTTTTATTACTATTTTTTTCTGTCGTATATTTTTCCTTTATTTATTGACATGACATGCGTATGTAGACACACATGGAACTATATAATAAATAATCAGCTCATATATTGTCTTGTGTGCTTCTCTATTCTTCTAATTCGTTCTGTTTCTACCTTTTTGAAAAGAAAAAAGAACAGAAGCCAAACTACATTTATTTCTCATATAAGTTTCAATCTTGATCCTCTATTTCTGTGTCTTCTTACATATATAAGAGCAAAAGCTGAGAGTCGGAGATGAACGAGTCAAGTTCGGATCCGCAAAGATCGATAAGAACATGGAGCATATACACAACTAAGGATGGTTCAGGGTCATCAATGAATGCCATCTCGTTTGGGTTAGTGGCGACCGCAATATTGATATCAATGTTCCTCGTAATGGCAATATTTGAACATCTCTTCAGGCCCGATCATTCCTCTTCTCATAATGTGTCTGCTCAGTTCAACAAATTTGTTGAACAACAAGCTTCTATGGTAAACACTAGACCACTATTCTTTATTTATTTTATTTAACAAAACATAACTATTATTCTTTGTGCCTTATTCTTTCCTTTTGCCCATTTTTGTTATTAAAGAGCTTTTCCTCAAAAGAATTTTGCTCTTTTTTATAAAGTAGAAACCCAATTGACGGAAAAAGGACAAAACCTATGAAGTTGCAAGGCACCAAAGAGCTATATTGTACTTTGTAGACTACAATTTGTATTATAGTATCACTCGAATTGATTTATGCATTTCTAAGTTTTCTTAAAGTAACATATTAAACTTGCAGTTTTCTTTTCCAAAACCACAACCTTTTGGAGTTTCACCAAAAGTAAGAAAAGAAATGGAAGTCAAATATGTGTACAGAGAACCCATATGTAAGGATAAAAAACAGTAAAATCTCGAAATGATTTAATAACAAAAGAACCTTTAAACAGTAAAACTCGTTTTCTAAAAATAGTTAAATCTTATTTTAATGATTTTCTAAATATTTACTTTTTGGCTGTTATTTTGGTCAGTATTTTTTTGTTTGTTTGACGTCAAAATTACTTTATCAAATATTTTTTCTATTGAAAAACTTGAGCAAATCTTTGACACAACCTAAACGTGACAATGGCATGGCAGGTTACGGTGCCTACGTCAGATGTGTCGGTTGTGATGCCTGGAGAAAAGCTGCCTTCGCACTTAGCGTTTCCGGTGCCGTTTCCTTCCCGGAGAGAAGGCATTCGCTGGCCTGCCCATCTCTAGCTAATACATTAATTGTCTCTTAGCTTAGTCGTTGTATCATAATTATTCTGATTAATTAAACCTTGACTTATTTCAAGTAGCTACTCACAATTTCACCATCTCCAAAACGTTCAGTATTTAAGAAAATATCTCATGAATAAAAAATGGAAAAATTCAAAACAAAAAAAGAGAAAAAAAGAGAAAATTATATCTTAAAAGAGATATTTTAAAATATTTAAGAAATTCTCAAGATAATTATTTTTTATTAGTGGTAAAACTTTCAAAAATATTTAAATTTAATTTTATAGTTTAATAACTAATATTTTATATTTTATTTTTTTGTAAGACCGTAAAGGTATTTGAACAAAGGTCCAACTAATCTTTTTAGGAAAAATACATCCCATGGATAAACTCTTTTTCTAATATGTAAATGAATTCTAAAGCGTGAATCCATATCTTTGTTTCTAATATGTAAATAAATTCTAAAGCGTGAATCCATATCTTTGTGGCCAAATGAAAAAATATTTAGCAATTTGATGTCTGAGGAGAATCAATCTCTAACACAGAGTAGAAAGACGACTCATCTCCAAGTAGAAACCACTAAACCACCACCGTTTAATTAATATTTGTACTGTTGAAAATTCCAAATGGATTTTTCCATGACGCCACTTGCTTTAGTTGAAGTGTTTGAATTCTTACGGCATGTGATTATCTAACTCTGTCCAAATATCTGTCAAACTAGCTTAAGTGGAGTTTTTTCAAAAAAAAAAAAACTAGCTTAAGTGGAGTTATTGGTTTATGTATTTTAATAAATTTGAAAATCTGAATGAAATTCAGTGTTATTGGTTTTATGATTTTATAATCCATATTAAAATTATGTGTTATTGGTTTAATGATTTATAAATCATAATTAAAATCTTGTGTTATTCAATCATACAGATTTATTTATAGATTTGATTTTATAATGAATTTGAGTGGATTTGTTTGTTAAAAATAGAAAGACTAAAATCCGAAGGGAAACCCTCAGATTTGTACATATTTATTATTAGATTTGGAAATTAGAATATTTTGCCTAAATTTATAAATCTCATACAGATTTCTAAATCAATAAATGAATAACACCTCCTAAGTATTTAGTTAACACAAGCCAATGAGAAAATACACTGACATTGGAATCTGAAGATGTAGGGGATATTATTCATTTATTGATTTTGAAATCTGTATGAGATTTATAAATCTAGGCAAAATATTCTGATTTTCAAATTTAATAATAAATATGTACAAATCCGAGGTTTCCCTTCGGATATTAGTTTTTGTATTTTTAACAAACAAATCCACTCAAATCCATTATAAAATCAAATCCATAAATAAATCTGTATGATTGAATAACATATGATTTTAATTAGGATTTATAAATCATAAAACGAATAACACATGATTTTAACATGGATTATAAAATCATAAACCTAATAACACTGGATTTCATTCGGATTTTCAAATCCATTAAAATACATAAACCAATAACCCCCACTTAAGCTTCACTGGTATACTTAGGGGGTTTAATGGGACTTGGATTTTTAATGACTTTTAAAATTTTCAGATTCTATTGTTATTGGTTTATGGATTTTAACATTCTTCCTAAAATCTAGTGTTATTGGTTTGATGATTTTTTAATTCCACACAAAGTCTATTGTTATTCAAAAAGTTTGGTTTTTAAAGATTTTATGATTTTATTAAATCTAGTGTTATTGGAAATTGGATTTTAAGCAATTTAACTTATTAAACAAGATTTTGAGAATATTATATATATCCCTAAGATTTTTAGAATCATTATTATAAATTACTTTTATAGATTTTCTAAATATACACAACTCTCTACAACTCTTTCCAAATTTAACAAATCTCACAATTCTTAAAATTAACAAAAATTTTATAAATCCAAATCCCACTAAGACCCTTAGAGGGTTATTAGAAGATTGATTTGTATACAGTTTCTGAATTCTAAAACTTTATAGATTTTTAAAAATTTGTGGATTCTATATGAATTCTATATTAAATTTTTATGGATTGATATAAATTCTCATAGATTTCTATTAACTTTATTAGAATTGAATTGGTAAAGTAAATATGATTAATGCTAAATTAGAAATTTCTAAATTTGATTTCTTTCAATAAAACATTTTTTAAAAAGTGTTTATTTTAAAAAGAAAATAAGAATAATATATTATAATTATATTCATATGATATGACAAATAATATATTAATTGTGATTATATTATTTTAGTCTTTATTTAATTAATATTTTGTGATTTTTATGTTTTTTTTAACATAATTTGTTATATTAAAAAGGTATAAAAGATTTGTTTTCATAAAAACACCAATATAAATAATTACATTACTGAAATTGAAAAAAATAAAAATATGACAAATTGTAATTGAAAACATAATTTTGATTTTTGAAATTTGAGTAGATCTTTGTCAATAGTTTTATTTTCTTCATTGGAGTTTTTTTTATTATTACACTAGGATTTTACCCGCTCTTCGTGCGGGGTAAAATTTTTTAACTAAGTTTTTTAATCCATATTTGCAAAAAATAAGAATTTTTTATAAAACAATAAAATTGATTTTATAAAAATTGTATTATTAAAATTGAATTTTAAATAATGTTATTGAATTTAAAAATATTATGATTGATAACCGTTTAGATTCATTTTCTCATGATAAATAAATATATGATGAATACAAAATCTTTATACATTATTTGATTATATAAAACTTTTACACATTTTAAAATTTAATAATAAATCCATGTTTGTGTAAGACAAAATTTTATATAAATTTTTTTAATTTAATATCAAACTTTTTGAATAAAAATAACTAATAAAATATGATGGATTTTAGAGAAAAGTTATTAATATAATATATATGTTTCTTAATGATATGACATAACGATATATAGTAAGAAAAATTGGTTGATTATGTAATTTTTCTATTAGTTTGTAGTGAAAATTTTAGAATTAAGTTGAAAATTTTTTAGTTAAATATTTTTATTTGGAAAAAATCTAAATGATTTGAATTGAAAATCTTCTAATAATTTTTTTTCATTAATACAAAATTTTATTAATTAAATTATATATTAATAACTATTTAGATCTATGGTTAAGATTTAGTTTATGAAATATTATTAACTAAATACGAATTTGAAAAAAAAATTAAAACTTCGTAAA
>OVBI01001035.1:0-44014 GCA_900406495.1 Sisymbrium altissimum | reverse complement strand
TGTATTGACTACTACCTAAGTTAATAATAAATGGTTCCTCTATTTTTATTTATCATCTCTTTTCCGCATTGATGAATAAATAACGTCAAGGTATATTAGAATGCTAAGTTGTTCGGTTCATACCTTAGTCTTTACGAGACTTGGAAGTAATAGGTTTCGGCCCGGATTATGGGGTCTGGGTCGGGGCATTCCAATCTCCCGAGGCTAGGGAGTGAGACGGGTCGGTCCGGATTATGGGGTCCGGGTCGAGGCGTTTCAGGTCTTGTCGTCCCGGGTCGGCCATAGTTTATGGTACTTGCAAGAACAATTCAAATATAAGTATGGGNAAAAAAAAAAAAAAAAAAAAAAAAAAGAAAATATGAAATGGCGAAGTATGATATGGACCGACTTAAAAGATTATTATATATATATTTTTTAACCGAAAAGCAAAGAAGGCAATAAAATCCTTACTTAAATGATACGCAATTAACGGATGCAAGAAAAGGAAACTAAGATCCAGATTTTTTTTTTTTTTTGACTTTTGATGATAATCACGAGTAAATGCAGCAAAGAGAGAAAGGAAACTAGGTTAATGCTGAATTCAAACACAGATGCAATGAAAGAACAATGAATCGAGATGAAATAAAAAGGTAAAGAGGAAGATCGAAAGGAATTCAGATCGCGGTAAGGTTGCAACAGCGGTGGGATGGTCGATGGACCGAGAGACTGGTCGAATGGTTGGCCAAGTTCGCCTGGTTCCAAGTCTGTCCGAAATTATTTTCTGAAACACAAAACCACAGCAGATCAATGTTCTTTTTTTTTTTTAAGTATGAATGAACAATAAGAAACTGAATTCACAAATCAAAACAAAGCAATATGAAATACTTTTTTTTAAAAGGAATCAAACAAGACAGAAATGAAATGAAATATCAAATAAGGATAGAATTCACCTGATTATGAGTTTTGCAGCTCTGATACCAGATGGTACAGCTTTAGAAACTACGGATGTTTGGCGGAAGGATGGAAGGACTAGGCCAGCCGTGCGGCGCCTGCTTTTGCGCGGTAGAAATGGGGGAATGGAAGGGATCAGTCGGACTGACCCTGGTTGCTGGCCGTGCGGCTCTTTCAACTCGAGCAAGGGATGGACTGATGGATGAGAGTCACCATAAATCCGGTGGAAAGGATTTGATACTGACAAGGGAAAGAATTCCCGGAATTCTCTAAGTTTGCTCAAGGCTCTTTCTTGAAGAAAGTTTGGTTTTTCTTATTTGATAAAAAAATGTGAAATACACAACTGCTTTGAGGGCCTTATAAAGGAAGCCGATGCAGCTCTGCCCTTATAGGGGACTTTAATGCAGATTACATTTATTGCAGAATCAAATTAAAAACGGAATCGGCTAAACATTTGCCTTACTTCTAAAAAAGAAAATAAAATAAATAACGAAACACAAAAGGAAAGAAAAGCTCGTTAGTCAATCAATCATATTGAAATGCTTACCAGACTTACCATTGCTGATTGTTGAATTGATTGGCGGATTGCTTGGAGAAGAATGCGGATTGATGTAGACAGCATTCTGGCCGAGTAAAGATCTTCAGCTTTGAATGGGCGAGATTGCAAATATGGTAAGCACATAGTCACCTTTGCATTTGGGTATCTCATGCAGCTTATATGGACCGTCTTTTGTGCTTGGAAGGGCCTGCTCGGTCTGGACTCCAATATGGCCAGTTGGAAGTGAGCTGGGCTGGGCCATCTCCTTGGTAATGCTCATGTGACCCAGTTGGTCCGCCAGGTCTTCTATGTGTTGTTGGGCCATTAGACTCTCTACGGTATCATTGATATCTTGTTGCAAGGTTCTGGCTCCTGACCTGGTCATGGGTCTTGACCTTATGGTTGGGATCGGTTTGGGTGGAGCTGCCGGTTGTAAGCTGGTCTTGAGGGATGCATCACTATTGGCCACCAATTTAATAAATAGATCTTCAACGGGTTTATCATGCATGAAATATATCCTGAGTTCCTTTGATATAAATCGCACATAAATTCATGTTTTCATAACACCTCATTATGAATGGTACACCCCAGATGCATTAATTATACGCAAAACTGAATAGATCAATAGGCGCGTAGACACCGGTAAACTCAGAAACTTCTTTGAGTATTCTGCACATTACCTTCAGATTGAGAAAATCCTCAAGAGAGTTTCTGCAAACCCGTTTTAACAATGTGTTCTTGTAACTCATTCGGTAAAGAAATGAATCTCTATTCTTCCATAATGCCAAGAGTATTATCAAGAGAATAAATCTTGTTTTACCCTAAATTAAAAATATCGCTTATACTTGATCTGGAAGTTACTTTGGAGATGGCGACATACAACTTACCACGAGTAAAAACAGCTCTTGGTAAATAAAATCCACCATCTCCAGTATTTGTCTTTGACTCTTATTTATAGTCATTGCAAATGCTACGACGATTGAAAACTGGTTACGTCTCATCCTTAAGGGAAAATTTCCGACAGTGGCTGATAGAAATATCCTAGTAGTGAGAACTCTTTTACCAACCTTATCGCCACTTATAATTTTAGCTCCAATGACATAATCACCCAATGCAGTAATAAGCAATCTGGTGTCATTGCATACGTCTCCCAGTGGATAACATTTCTGACCATCATAATAAGTGTACCCACTTTCAGATGCAATTCATTTTTTGGGTAGTTCAGGTACATCGATGTTGTTCAAAAAATCTTCGGTAAAAATCATATTACCAGAATCACCCTGATCCGGCAGTTCAACACTCTCCAACTGTATTTTTTATGCCTCTTTAATATCAACGTCTCTAACCATTATATCAATACTGTCACAACTCCGAAAAACTTTTTCTTCGAATTTTTTTTTCTTCACCTTGCAAATAAATTATAAAAATGAAAATTAAAAATTCTGGAGAGTAAAGGCTGCTAAAATATTGACAACACTCATTAAAAAAAAACATGATACCCGTGAGAACATATAGTCATTTGTTATATATATGTTGACGTTACGCGGACTAAGTATGATGCTCCGTTGAAATAACGTCAGATCACGTTGCATGTCAACGACTATCCATAAATCTCAGTCACAATTGTTTTTACAGGATCGTCATAATCCAAAATCACTTGTATCATTCTTATTAATGTTCTCATCTCCTATATTTGTAATCAACTCGGAAAATGCTTTTAGGTCAATCATCTCACGACTATTATCTCCAAGGATAAGATGCATGTTCCTTATAAGCTTTAGCACTTTGCAATGAGACCAAAGAAGCGAAGAATTCAAAATGGCCAAAATTATCTCCACCATCAGGAACAATCAGCAAGATTTATCTTGTAACCTAGGCTTCTGTTTTCGTTGAGTACTGTGTTCCCTTCCGAATGTGCTCATTTCACAAGTGAGACCCATGATGTCCATGTAAGAGCACAAAGAGAAGCATATTTATCAAAATGCATCCGCCTCTTATCATGATCCTAAACAACACATTCTTAGTTAAGAATTTTCTTTCAGTCCCGAACTTTGTGTCTATCTAAGGATCATAAACATTCTTATAATCCTGATAAAATATTCAAAACATATCAGAGCATGTAGGGATACGATTGAGAATATATTAAACGTTAAATATTGAGGAACTTCACATGTTCAACAAACAATTTTGCCAACATTTAATCAGTTTTTTAAATAACAGAATGACACATATTTTTTTTGCCAAACATATAGAATGTTTGGTCTGGTTAACAAATTGATTTATCGATCATCTTAAAAATGGGGTCAGACAAAAAAGAAACTAAAACATATAAAAACAGATTAAAAACACTAAAAATTATTGATTATTTAATTAGGAATTGGTTATCTGGTATATACATATAAAAATATATACTCCCAATGAATATCTCCAATGAACATTAAATCACCATCTCATCTTCACAAATAGACATGAAGCATGAACCTTTATTTTTTTCTATCAAAATACTCTTTTACAGAGAAATTGAACATCATCCCTAAGTTTTGAGTAATCCTGAGTAGTCTTTATAACAATTCAAATCTATGATGTAGATAAGAGATGATATAGTAAAAGTCTAGAGGCGACCAATGTATGAAACGATTATAAACCCCGGTGACTGAAGCGATCCAAATGGCACAAGACCAATTATTTACATTTTCTAACTGACCAATGATTTAAGATGAAGTCAATATTTATGCGATTGATTACATGTTTTTTTGTACCAATGCCTTTTCTTTAATAGTCTCTTGAGTTTGAGTCCTATAATACCATTCATCATTCATGATAGAGAAGAAAATAAGATATTTTACCGAGTCAGACATCCAAGTTCAAAAGTCTGAAATACAGTAGAGATATGGTTAACCAATATCCAGTCATTGGTGAAATCTATTCATAAAAAAAAAAAGTAAACAGTCAACAGTCATATCACTACAGGAAAGTACTTATATTGTGACAACATTTTGAGACTAAAATTACTAGTCACAAATTTGTGACATATTAAAGACTCTTTTGTGACTATATTTTAAGGTCACAAAATAGTAACTGAGTCGTCACAATATTGTGACGAAGTAAACTGTCTCTAATATTTGTAAATATTATTGACAAAAATGTGACAAAAATATGACAAAATAATTGTTGTAGTGGTTTTGACATAATTGTGACTATATTTGTTGTTACAATTGTAACGAATTTGTGACTAAATAGTGGATTACAGTTTTTGACTAAAGAAAGACTGAATGTTTGTGACTAATTGATACAAAATAGTGACCGAAAAAAATTTATTGTAAATTGTAACTTATAAATGTAACAAATATGTCACAGTTTTCTACTAATATACTACAGTTTTATTTGGTTTGCAGTTTATTTGATCTTAAAAGTTATAAATTACTACGGTTTAAGACAATTAGTTAAGTTAGTAACTTTGACGGATGTGTTATCCTAAATTTCAAAAACTTATACCTTAAATGCTATACGCCAAACTTCAAAAAAATAATCATAAAAATTTAAAATCCAAATACAAAACCTTAAATTTTTAATCATTAATCGAAAACTCTATATTTTTTTAATTATAAACTATTAAATATAAAAGCTAAATTAGAAATCACAAACCTTATACCCTAAAACTCTAAACTCTATATCCAAACCTTTAATCTAAACCTAAACCCTAAACTTTATACCCAAAACTTTACACCTTTAATCATGAACTCTAAATTCCAAATACAAAACCGTATATTTCTAATCATTAATCATAGACTCTAAATTTTTAATTATGAACTCCTGAATATTAACACTAAATTGTAAATCTCAAACCCTATATCCGAAACCATATATCTAAAATTTTAACTTTAAACCTTTACTCGAAAAAAATAACTCATAAACCATAAAATCAAAATATAACTATTAATATATTCATAAAATTTGACCATTTATAAATTACAAATTTTAAACTCAAAACTATACCTCTTAAACTTTACATACAAATATAGAATTATTAAATCAAAAATATAAAACCAAAATCTAATTATTCTACAAATGATGTTAATTATAAAAAAATATATATATGTCAAATCATCAAATGATTTTATATACAGCATTAAGATATGCAATTATCATTAATTAATTTATAAAACAATCTTAATTAAATATATATATATATATCACGGTTAACCATACCCTAATTCATAGCAATCTAATAATCTAAAATATTGACCCCTTAAATAATCTGTCCGCCTTAAAAAAAATTAAGTTCCAAAATCATATGACCTAAACTACCTAAATACTTAACATCGGTGCCGCTCTCCAACTATTTGCTTTATCTTCGTTCCTTCTTAGTTTTGTCTTCTTTCTTTTTTCTTTTTTAGGGCGAACTCAGAGTATCTCGTCGTTGGAGAAGGATCCCTTTTGCAAATAAATAGACACAATACTCTTCTCCCCCCCCCCTCAAATCTACGATCAACGTCATCGCACCGGAATTACAGGTTTCTTCTTCGATCATCACGACTATTACAAAACGATCTGGTTGTTTTAAGAATCGAGACTTTTGCGAGAGAAACTGACAAGCATGTGTGTTATGTGCAGATATAAGTTTCTGGGAGAGCTTGGAGCTGGTACAAGGGACAGTGTATGTAAGGCCGTAAATTTGGAAACGTACGAAGTTGTAAGTTTGGTAATGAATTTTTTTTGTTTTTGTGTGTGCAAAGTTGTTGTATTGATTATTAAATTAATCACCTACTGGGGTTTGTGTTCATAGTTTAATGTATCGTTTTGACACTGCAGGCTTTTCGCAAGCTAAACCATCCCCATATCGTAAAGTTGAAGGAGATTGGAGGGAACATAACTGAGCTCTTCTTCATCTTCAAATTCACGGTAAGAAATTATCTCAGCTTTCTCATTTCAAAAAATTGTGTTCCCTTGTTTTGAAGAGAATATTCTTGTAACTAATAATAGCTTAAGAATCACTGACTTTGGACTTGTTTAAAAAGTTGCATCTATGCATGTTGCCTGGTTACAGTGAATATGTGTCGACAAGTTGGTAAGTGAGTGATTTATTATATCTATATTTATATTTGACTTATTATCCTATATATTTGACTCTCTTATTTGTAACAGGTACCAAGCTTCAGAAGTTGTGGTACAATCTTCTTCATACACTCTTGCAGTTGGGTACTTTTGCAAAAATCTTTTGAAACAAATTCTTATGAAGATCGGAGGTGGAGGTGGAAGTTGAGAGGCCTAGGAGGTGGATTAATATAATTGTATATCTATTTCTTTTTGGCCAAAAAAAAATGTAATTAGAAACTCTGATTTAAATTAAGGGTTTTATGAATATTATTAATAAATTTTATATTTTATATTCTATTTTATCTTTATATTAAAATTTACAAAATAACCACAATCGTGACAATATATAAAATGTCACAAATTTGGAACACTTAAAAACTCACAAATTATTACAGTTGTGACGTACTTGTGACGAATTTTCTGTCATTAGTTATATCGTCATGTGACAATATATCTGTTACAAATCATGACAAACTTGAGACATTAAATAGGTCAAAAATTACTACGATTTGAGACAATTATTTATAGTAAAAAATTGTGACATTGTTGTTACTCATTTTTATTGTCATAATATGCAACGAAATGGTTACCAAATATATTTGTCACAAATATTGTGACGTTTTTGTTACATTGAAAATTTGTGACTCACGTATTGCAACCATTAACATTTAGTCACTGATTCGTCACAATATCTGTATTGTTACGTAAATATTATCATTGTGATAAAAAATTTTGTTACAATATAACTTTTTCATGTAGTGTATGCAAGTAGTTTTCAATTCAGTTATCAAGTCTAAGAAGAATGTTTCTTTTCCACTTAACACTAATAGATGTTCCAACATTATAAGTCCAGAGAAAACCCTACCAGAGAGTAAACTATACTTAATAAAGATAAATGAGGTTGAATACAACTTGAAGAGCAACATAACTTGGTAATTTCAAAGTTAGATCACACGTAACTTTATATTTGCAAAGTTAGTTCACCTGCGTAAAAAATTTGTTCGCTCCTAAGGAAGTTCTTGCCAACATAATGTGAGATGAGTATCCAAAAGTACACATAATGATTACCACACATACTTGTTGTTGTAATCCCTTTATAGTAAGCAAGAAAACGATCACGTGTTATGATTGTCATAATTATACTTTTGTTTTTCTTGCAAGTTGAGACATCTTAGGACATGGAGACCCATCAAAATCATAATTCACAAAGATACAACCTAAAAAAATCAATGAATTTCACCAACCATGCCTAAAAACCGAACACTTACTCGTTTAACCACACACAAAAATAGAAAAACTAAATTAAAAAAAAACCTGCCAACTCAATTTAGCAACTGAAATCCCATGAAAAAATGTATCTATATCATTTAGGAGTAACCCAAACGATAAAAACAGGTAAGGATGACTTCCAATTCGAAAAACCATCACATCCTGTCTCAATGACCTTTAGAGCAAAAACACAATTTCCCTAATACTTTGACACCTTCAAATATAGTCCCTTAACTATATCCCCTAAAGAGAGAAACAATGTTCGAATAAGACATTAGCTTTAAAACCAAATCGATTCAATAGCTAAACAAATCCAAAAGATTATATGAATATAAATTAACTTCACTTGTCTTGCAGCTGTGCATATATTGATAGTCTTTGTAGAATCTTTTGAAATTGTTTACCAAAACAAAATCGCATATATGTAAATAATGATTAAAAAACAGACACAAACCTTAAAAAATCATAATGTCAAGTTACCTCCTTTGTGAGATTTATATGCCTACAAAAAGATGTTTGCAGGTTTGTTAACAAAAAGTAAATTATATTTAGCACAAAAAGAACCCTCAATACAACTAAGATAATTAGAAACACACAACAAATTAGAAACATACACAAAACAAAAATAGAATAATTAAGAAAATATCGTTCGAATAAGATCAAAGCTTCCAAGAGTCAACGATTTCAAATGGGGAACGAATCCCCGAACCATCTCTATGTAAATCATATATGTCTTATAAATTTAGAAAAGAACAAAAATTATCAACAACTGTGAGTAATATAACTGTGCAATACAACGGCAGTGCCAAATGATGACATGAGAAAATTGACCAAAGTTTTTTTTTATAGGACAACTCATTTAGGTGAGAAGCCATACTCTATGCATCACTTTTCAAAACCAAAATAAAGACTTTTTATCTATCGAATAAGATTCATTCAAAGGACGATATCTATTCAATGGCACCAACAGTTATTCAACAAACAAATCTATCTTGAACTATACATGTTTTTGATATCTTCAATTTTTACCTTGAAAATCTAATTAGTAGGTGAGGATGCACAACCCAAACTAACTGGAACATTTCCATATCACCTCCCCAAAGAAGAACTGATGATTTTTACAGAGGACGATGGTGTTCCCGTGAAAGACATAAATGCAAATTTACTGCCTGGATGGAATGCGTTATGATGAATTTCCATTGAAGTGGATTTGGCACCAAAAACAAAGGCTTGGCGTCCACGTCTAAGGAAAACCAATAAGGAATTTAGAATTGTCAATGTTCCACCACAAATTGGAGAGGCATACTATTTGAGACGTTTACTGGATGTTGTTAGAAGTCCCACAAGTTTCAAGGACATCAGAAGTGCTGGAGAAACTGTTCATGGTACGTTTGCAGCAACATGCGCTGCACTGGGGCTGCTCGTAGAAGATAACCAGGTAGAAGGATGAGTGCAAAGAAAGCACGTCGCTGTAACCTTTTTTTGTGTTATTTTAACTATTTTGTGTTGTATCGATTAATAAAGACTGTTGATATGATACTAAAGCCTTCTTCTCGACTTTCATCATCATCATTGATGTTCACAATACTATCATCTTGATTTTGGTTTATTCTAAATATAACCGGTGTTAGTATTGTAACTTTTCCAAATATATTACCTACGCAACCATAAATATACCGATGTCATTCTTACATGATATTCTTTATCAGATTGACTTCATCAATTGCAAGCTCAAACCAAAATCGGGAGATGTCTCCCTCGACTCTAATAGCTGAATCGCATAACGAAGTTTACAAGTAGCTAATCAAATAATCTCCACAACATTTCAATATTTCAAATGATTGTATATTTAAGACCACAAACTGACCATCATCATAAACATTCCAATCATTAAGAACACGAAGGGTAAATCCATCATGCATGTAATTATTATTCCATTTCTCATAGAAATAAATTGTAATTTTTCCTACTGCGATGAACTCTAAATCATAATCCCTTGAATTTAAACATGATGTGACATTAGCTATAAAATTTCACTTTATAATTCCCTTAAAGTAAAACTGATGGTCACTATGTGTCTCTCAGTCAAACACATATTTGACATATATGCCTATCAGTTGGCTCATCCATAGAAGCATTTGCAAATAATGCAAGCTCTCCGACTTGATCAATAATGCCCATCACATCTGAGAAGATAATCTTGTTCTAATGATCCAAAATACAAAACAACTATTTTTACATTTTATTTTGGACTTTAAAGAAGAAAAAAAAATCAATCTCACCGATAGGATACGGTAGATCAGTCCATGCATCAGGCATCAAGTCTTGAAAATGAACGAAATTCATGAAGTGATTGGTATTACGCTGATTAGTTTCCCTGATGGCCGTATTCGCAACCAAAAAAATCCGATGGCGAGACTTAGCCAAACGTTTAGGATACAGAGCATCAGCAACTATGAATTTTTTGATCATCTTCCAGTGTCTTTTGTGTAACTCGGTTTTAAACCAATCAACAGATACAGGAAATTGAACAGTGGCTTGAATTTTACATCCCTGAATTTACAGGAATACTTAAATTTAGAAAATAGAGAGGTATACCATAAATAGATATTGCAGAATTTAGATTATTTACTTGTTCATCAACAAAGATGAATTGAAGAATATCATGTCCAATACTATTATGGATAACCCATTTACGATAAAGTTTGACACGGATCTTGTAATCGTTTTTCTACTTTCCCACTGCCTGGATTGTAGATACTGGAGTCACTAATTTATCTCTACGCATGATTTATATTTTTTGCTAGAAAGCGACTGGTTCTTGAGAAAATGTTAAAAACTTTTCAAGAGTATAATTGATGGAGATATAAACAGATTTCTTCCAACTAATCGGAACGCAAAATCGTTATTAATCTTAAAAATATTTCTAGTTATTTACATCAGTCTACAATAAATTACGCTTTAACTTTTGTCAGTTTTTTATTTTCAAGTACAAAATAAACACTCCAGCTTTTTTTGAAAACCGTAACCAAAGTAATGGAACTATTCACAGTGTATTTTTACTGTGTAGCACGCGCCGATCAAATCAATTTCAGTCCCACAAAAGAAATAACTACATCATGATCAGTTTGGGTAGGTGCTGTGAAAATTCTTCAGACTATAGACTTAAGTGTTTTCTAATGATGAATCATATGCGAAGATGATTCTGAGTGACCAAGAGGTAATCTAACTTTTTATTGTTGTCGAAATTTTTTACCCATATATTAATAATATATTAATCGCCCATTACATATAAATATTTATTTATTTAGTTGATTTTTTCATTATAATCTTATATATAATGAGGGAACATCTCTTCTTCTTATGCTTCCACATCATTTTCACCATTTCGACACGTGTCCCAAAATCTCTTTCGTTTACAAACCACGCGCGGAGATGAACAGCTCACGAAAAATAATGAAAAACGACATCGTCTTGGCTTTTCGCGGGAACTGATCCAGTCACTTAAGTAATAAGACTACTAAACTTTAGGGTAATTCAATAATTAATTACGATTAGCAAATTACCCAAATAGGAGGAGGCTGCATTTGAAGTTTGGGTCCATTACTATTTTTTAATTTTGTGTTAAGAACTGTAAAAATGCTTCTTCTTTTTTTTCCTACAGACAGATATCAAACACTTTTAAAACCATCTCAATTGTCTCATCCTATACAAGATAAACAAAAACTCCTATAATATCATTACATTAATATTAAATAAACATTACAATAATCATACGAGCACATGTATTGTCTTTATTATTAGGCAGAACTCATCATGACCTTATATGTCGTAAAATATAGGATTTAAAAAAAACAAAAACAAAAGAGAAATGTTCTCATGCGTGAAAAATAAAAGTTTAGTACGCTGTCTTGACTTCAACAGTCTTCTCCTCTTCTGCCGCGGCTGGCTTAACATCTTTCTCCTCCACAGCTGCCGGAGTTTCAACCGGTTTCTCCTCATTAATTGGAGCTGTCGGTTTTTTCAATCTCTTTCTCTACCTTTGGTACTTCATCTTCTTTAATTTCAACTTCAACCGCAGTGGTTGTGTCATATGTATGAACGGTATCCTTAAGCGTCTCGATCGTTGTTGCCTCGGTCGTCGTCTTCTCTTCTGTGTTTGGTACTTTTTCCTCAACCTGCGAAAAGAAAAATCGATCGAGCTTTGCGTCATGAGCCATATTACCTTCACTAAGCCCTAAAATCATCGTCTAATGGGCTCTACTAAACCAAATTAATAGCCTATATTTTCGTTTGATTGGACCAACATCGAAAACGTTTTTGGTAGCCCAAAACTTTCACTAAGCCCAAACCCTAATGTTACCTTCTCCTTCCTTCACTCCGCGCAGACGCAAGACTTGCTAAGAATGGACCTTCCGTCTCCTTCAACTGTTAACGGCAGTGTCTCCACTGAAAAACAATAAATCCCCACCCCTCTTCAATATCACATTAATACTGCTTTCATGGCTACATTCTTCCGTTACGACTACTTCTCCTATAAAATCCGCCTTACACCAACACCCTCCCCCCACAAATCTACTCGCTTACCCCTTATTGAAATCTTCACAGCACCTAAAAACCACTCATTCTCCTTCGCAAATTACCCAAATGGACTTCGTTGTTGTCCCCGCATATTCCACTCACGTTGCCTTTGACGATCTCCACCTTGGGCGCTCTTCACAGACCGTCGTCTGTCGCCTACTCCGATTCTGGGACTCCAGAAACATTAAGAAAGATAATGAGTTCATGGGAATCACAGCACTTTTCCTCGATGAGAAGGTTAGTCTTTCGAAAAGTAATCACCTCTAAATTTTAAAAAACAACTCTCCATTCTACTAATAGTAATTTCCAAAAATTGCAGAATTCTCTTCTCCATGGTTTCGTCCCATCTACTCTTGCTGATGACTTCAGACCAATGCTCTGTGAAGGATTGATTTACAGAATCCATTCATTCGACGTGGGCCGTTGTACAAAGCTATACAAGATCACGGATAGTCCGTTTGTCTTACGCTTCCTGCCTCATACTGTCATCATTCCCATGGAGACATGTATTCCAATCGAACATGTCAAATTCATGCTTAGGAAGCTGGATCATCTACAAGCACTAGCGAACACCAACCTCGAACTTCCTAGGAAGTTGATTTATTATAATGATTTGCTGTAGATATACCAGAGATAGATCCTAATAATAAGTCTAATTTGGCTGGAGAAAACTAAATTTACATGTCTATGATATGACAATTAGTTGTTGTTATTGTTTAACCCCGACTTGCTAATTTCACCACTAGATTAATCACTTACACACATTATGGTACCCGCTACTTAGTAACACCATAAATAAATACTATATTGCCTTACAGAATAGCCATCTCTCATTTATAATTAATCAATTGTGTTCATTGTACTGCAGATGTTGTAGGCCAGATTAGGTATGTACAAGGTTCGAATCTCAACGACCCGACATCAAGACAAAGACTTGTAATTCGCTTCCGTATAGAAAAGTAAAAGATTCCAAACCTTAAGTTATTCATTCCAGATTCTACTGGTTGATATTATTAAGAACTTCGTATGACCATACTGACTAAAATTGCAGAGACACCACTGTTTGCCTCTCACTTTGGGACGACGCTGCAGCCACCTTTCGTGCACACATGTGTTCAGAAAATCCTGTCCACTCTGTCATGATTGTCACCACAGTTAATCCAAAACTATTTGGAGGTAATTGACCATACCAAACTCAAAGATCACTTCTCTTCAAATAAGTAACATTACTATACTAACAATCAACGCTTAATAACACTGCAGGTAAATTATTTCTTAATTCAACAGCTGCTACAAGATTTTACTTCGAGACAACTATCAAAGCTATTCACAAATTCAAAGAAAGGTAGCGTCTACGACATACACTCAATCGAACACTATAATCTCTTTAACTACATGTAGATACCAGAAGATGCTAACACAAAATACTCTTTCAATATTGACAAGTATGGGCATAAATGGAGACACAATAGACTTCACACGAGCAGACACCACGGAGAGCTTAGCCAAAATTGAAACTCTATCAATCACAGAGTTACAAAAATACATAAGTAGGCCCGCTGAGGAGGTAAAAGAGTTTGAAAGTTCCACGTCTAAGAGTTCAAATATAGATATGCATTAAAATAAGCTTAATTTCATTTCATATAGAATTATAACCTGTTCTTTCAACATAGCAGATTCAAGACGCAGATTTTTTCTGCAAAGCAACGGTCGCACGTGTCTTGCAAACAAATGGATGGTCCTATGTTTCTTGTGGTGCCTGTAGCCAGAAGCTGGAAAGAAACAGGACAGCATTCAGATGCAACCAATGCGTCTCATCTAGAATAACTGGTATTGTGAGGTAAGTACCTACAAAACTTAGAATGCAGATAACACGGTATAAAAATATTTAAACAAAGGCTTTCAAATACATTAACCTCTAAGAAAGAGCTATCTAAACCTCATTCAAATATTTTATTACAGGTACAGGGTTGAGTTAGATGTCAAAGACAATGAGGGTAGGGCCATTTTTGTTATTTTCGACAGTGAAATTACAAAATATATTTCAAAAACTGCGGCAACATTGACAGAAGAGGTAACCTTCACCAACCCATTATTACAATCGTGAAAATAACGAAAGTCAGAAAATATAAAGTGTTCACATATAACAGGCTAACGATGATGACCAAGGTGGGTTACCATATTGTTTACAAGCTTTAACTGGGAAAACGTACCTGTTCAAAATCAGAGTTAGCCCTTTCAATTTCACATCAAAGCATAGAACTTTCACGGTTAGTACAATGACTGAAGTTGCTGCAGACCCGGCTCAATTAAAGGTAAACTCTTCTAAACTAACCACTCACTACAAAAAAACGCTAAGAGCAACAAAACGTTCGTCCATAACACTGACACATTAATATGACATTTCAGAATCAGCACGAAGAAGAGCCACCTCATTTGGTACTTGAAGGCCCTCAAAATCAAAATGGAAATGAAGCCTCACAACAAGTGGTACCCATAACTGGACATACGACTTCACCTATGATGAATGATGATGCAGGAAGCAGCAAGAATGTCGATGGCGAAGAGAGCATTGACAGTGTTAGTCGTATCACTCGGAAACATGGGAGGGAATAAACCAAAATCCTATTTCTAAGTTTTTAATTCCAGTATTTTCGTCTAAAACTCTATTTATCCTAAGTATGTGTGTTCATCTCTGAACCACATGGTTTATCTTCCTTTAAATTAAAAAGTTTGGCATGTATGTGGCAAACCCGTAGTTTTTAATTCTATTTGAAAAGGCTTTTTCAAAATCCATAGCAGTATGGAAAACTGTCACACCTATATTCATGGTTAACTTATAATATAACACTGTTTTAAATACTATCTGAAAAATTAAAGAAATATTTACAAATTGATGTCTTCTGAATACTATTATAGTGTTAATGATTCTTCAACAACAAATATTTAGGGGAACTAAATGAATGACATAAAAGACAACAAACTGTCTCTTTGTTATGTATCAACAAACTGTCTTTGAATCTCTTCTTCTCAAGAAAGAGACAAAACAGGGAAAGAGGATTCAGACGGGAGAAACAAAAAAAGTAGTGTTTACTTACAAACCTGACTCGATGAGTATTTTTAGAATGTACTTCCTAAAAACATTATAATAACAGAAGTAATATAATCCAAAGCGGTTATAAAATATAAAATTACATTCACCATCACAGAATGTAAACGTAGGTTAAAACGCTCAGAGTCATAGAGTGATCTCTGGCCCCCGAGAAGTTCTTTTCTTCTGTCTTGCATTCAAAGTCAGTAAATAAAATCTATGTTCTTCCTTAGCTCTTCCAGCTTCTTCATTCTCACCTTCTCGCTTTCTCCCTCCAGCTGTGAATCATTCATCACAAAGACAAGTTAAGTCAAAGAGTACAAATCAGAGTGAATATCTAATCAACAAAGATGAGAGACCCACAGTTTAATGACTATTTACAGTTTTCAGCCAAGATATGTGAAAAATCAGGCATGAAGGTTGGATGAGAACATAGTTTTTTCCGATATGTAAATCGCTCAAAGAGATTTCTGCGATCGAGTTTCGATGAACTAAATCTGCAAACTAAGCAAAAGAGTCACACAGAAAGGTGAAAGAAATGACGTAGAAAAGCTAAAGATAGAAAACATTTTATGCTGCAAGAATGAATAAACATTCTGATAGTTGAGTGAAACTATGGGAGAGTGGAGTTATGAAAAATTCACATTTACTACTATAGATCTTCATTACAACAAAACGAAAAGAAAGTACGTATCACCTGTTAAAGTATCATATCTACAACACTTGGAAATGTGAAAGCCAGACCAGCAACTTGCTTTCATGCATTTACATACCTGCAAAAATATGAATTCAGGAAAACAATGATAATATTAACTGGCAAGAGATGATGATTAAAGACATTTTCCAAACTCTTACGACAAGGCTATTACAACTAACCAACAGGTTTCCCACTCACTTTTACTTTTAGTTTTACCAACGTAAAGCTTCACGAGCCACATTCAAATCAAAAAAAGAAAGATCAACTACAATGTTTAGAAGGTCTAAAGAAAAGAATTACTACACAAATTGCCCACAACAGAGATATCGCTTCTCTAATCCTACAACCCTTGAATATCTAAATGTAACCTCTACCTTTTATACAAATCGTTTCAGCATCCGTTTACACACCTTCAATGAGCAATTCTGAATGATATCTCATATTAATAGCTATGTAATTAATTACCATTAGCTACACCGTATAAAAAAACATTATTCTTACGCCACTCCTATTGAAAAAAAAAAAACTCTCACAATGGCATATACACCACAAATAACTTTCTCTTTAGGATATCAAACCCACACTCCTAATACCCGATCAAGCAGCAATCTACATATCCAGATCAGAAGACCCAACTCATCGCAAGAGGATATTGGCATAGAACTGCCATACGGATCACGTTCAACAACGTTGAGAAGATCCTTAGAAGCCCTTTTTACTTATAACGATATATCAAGTGGTGACTCCGAAAGATTACTCAATGCAAACTTCCTCTTCCACGATGCTGTTGAACTAACAGCCCAAAACCGAAGAGGTACAACTTTCACTATCCATTTTACTATAATAGATCACAACAGGCTACAAGTGTCAAGAATGGAGACAGATATGCTGGTATCCGACCTTCATTCAATCAAAAGGTTTCCTAATGAGATAGAAGCAATGGAGGAATGTACAATTTGTTTAGAACATTTTGGGAAATCAAACCATATCAACAAACTCAAATGTGGTCATCTGTTTCATCATGATTGTATTGTAACTTGGGTATTTACAACTCAAAATTGTCCCTTATGTAGGGCAACAGACATTTGATAAAATCTTAATGTTTATATGTTTTATATTAAGTGAAAACAGTTTTTAAACAAGGAATATGAATGATTTCGTTACGTCTGTTTACATCTTCTTACCTCCCAAACCGTGTCTACTAAAACAGAAACCCCTAGAATTTGGTGAATTACAATTTCCCTCAACACTAACACGTTCAAGACATTAGTTGGAGATAGAGCATGAAAGTAAAATAAGAATTAAACTTAACAAAGTTTCGTCTCTTGGCGTTTAAAATATCAACCAGGTTTTATGAAACAACGAAGAAGAAAAGATGAATGAACAAATATCGTTTTTTTTCCCTTAATTGATACTTAAAAGATAAAATATTCTCAATTAATCAAATTGGGTTTGGGCCACCTCGATTGTAAACCAAACCAATTGGCCCGTTGTTATTCAAGCTTAAATATGGTATGATTTAATAGATTGGCAACTAATCATCGATATAACACAACTTTCTCATTTTCACCTTATTTAATCTTCTGAACTAAAACAAGCGTCGACGTGTTATCAAACATATGCAATCTAAAACGGTTACAATTGTTCAAAAATATAACCCACCAACTTAAATGATTTACTAATATGCAAGAATTTTGATTTTAAAAATACATTTTTCGGACCTTCGAATATTACAACTTCTTCCACAGTATAACTATCCTCAGCGAAGAAAACACAGTCTCTAACCAAAATATGCTCTTGCCGAATAAGAACAAACTATTAACAGCTCTGTGTTATACAACACGTATACAAATAAAAACTTATTTATCTTCATCATACAACAAGACAACCAACCTTTCATTATAATACAAAAGTCAAGGTTGGATACAGAGAAGCCAAACAAGAACATTATGAGTCGACCTTCTTACAAAATCTATAAAATACTAAACCTTTTTCTAAAACCTCTCATATTCACATCCGTTACACACACTATAATAATATCGCTTCACATAACAAAAACTGATAAAAACCTATTATTAAAATCACATTGAATTGTCATAACTTTTCCTTATAATTAATACTCACAACTTTATCACAGACCTGGCCGTGAAATCCAAAAGACAACTAACGCTAAAGCAGATTATATAAAGGAGGTTAAAGTGATTAACCAAATCACACAGATTCCAGAAACAATAGCAAACAAACACAAATCAAAAGCCAAATGGCTCCCAAGAAAACAACCCCTTGCCAAATTCAATCTCTTCATCATGATCTCCTAGGACTAATTCTGGCCAAAGTTGGCAAAGAATCTCCTATTGATTTTGCAAACACACTAGCCTCATGCAAAGATATGCTTCAGTCGGCAGATAAAGAGGTGTTCTGCACATTGAATCTGACTCCATTTGTGAAGAAGCCGAAGCTGTATTACGACTACCAAGAACTTATGGACAAGTGTCTCGCTAGCGCTAACCTACAGGCACATTATGTGAAAGGTATTCTCTGCTACTTCAATGAAAATAATTCTAATGACGCAATGAACCACTTTGGCATAGCAGCAAACGGAGGCCGCAAAGAATCTCTGTACCTGTATGGTATCCTACTTTTATGCAACGATCGCATTGAAGAAGGGAAACGATACCTGGAACAGCTAGGGTGGATGGATGACACCGACGCTGCAGATGAGTGCTGGAAAGGAGTGAAGAGATCCCTCCATGGGGTTAGTGTGGAAAGGAGACATGTTTACCTAGATTCCATGGTGAAGCTTGAACCAGGGGTAGAATGTCACAGCAACGATTTATCCAACACCTGTGAAAAATGTTTCCATTTCAAACAGGTTGTCAAATTTGTGTTCATGATGTAGTTTTCAACCTGGGACAAGTCTCTATCTTTACTTCTAAAATTCCCTAAAATAGAGTCTAGGTTTGTTTACCTTACTCTCTTTCTCCAATTTAAAATAGTCTTCGTCAACAAGGTAGTTGTGT
This sequence comes from Sisymbrium altissimum, assembly GCA_900406495.1. Classification (NCBI taxonomy): domain Eukaryota; kingdom Viridiplantae; phylum Streptophyta; class Magnoliopsida; order Brassicales; family Brassicaceae; genus Sisymbrium; species Sisymbrium altissimum. The sequence continues at coordinate 24,791 of OVBI01001035.1, read as the reverse complement.
ATGCAAAAGCCATGTTGTCATAATTATAAATGTTTGTTTCTCATCATTCTTCCTACAAACGATTCAGCAAGAAAAACCATTGCTTAATGTCTCAGAAGTCATATTTTGTTCAAACATAAATATTTTGTTCAAACATAATGAGTTCATTGTAGGACAATGGCAGATGGGGTAATCATAATGAGTTCATTCATGTACGCCCTACTTAAAATTCGTACCTTTAATAAATTGCCTGGAAAATAAGTTTTAAAGAATAAGTCTAAAGAAACAGTTTATGTTTTTAAATAACTAACAAATCTACATGATGATATTAAAAGTATAAACCCAAATCCATTAAAAAAAAAAAGCCACATACGGAAACAAAAGAAAACATTATGCTATTTCAAATTTTACCTATTTCAAAAGTAACATGATACAACCATTATCCAAAGGTTTAAATGATTGGAAAAAAAGGATTTAACAAATCATAAGGGTACCTCCCGTTAATTACAAGAATGGCTTCTGCTCGGGAATTGCTGGTTCTTTTTCAGGTGGTTATTGAATGGAATACAAAGTCATCATTCTTCTAACTCCTTCAGAACAGAGTCTCTCACTGAAAAACAAGGTAACAGCAGAATTCAGTTAAAAACATGTGGGGGGAAAAAATTTATAAACCTTCACTACAAACCAGACTCTTAACACGTTCTCAAGTAATTCTCACCCCTTTTGAAATGTCCTTGCAGGCCTTCGTAAAGTACTTAAAACTAAGCTCAAATTCATTATGACAGTATTATCAGTAGCAGTAAATGAGGAGCCTGTAATATATACACACCAAAAGAGAGGAGTTTTAACCAAATTTGGATAACATAGTCAGTGACGACGATAATACCATATCTGTCATACGAGTCAAAATAATGACTTCAAAATATATTAACAACCCTTCAATCACGCCGTAATAAAAGCACAATAATCACACATGAGATGTCATTCAAAATACATTTATCGGGATCGTAAACACATGAGATGTCATTCAAAATACATTTATCGGGATCGTAATAGTCATTCTATTAAAAACGAAACGTTATCAAAATCGTAAGCTACCAAGAGATCCAAAGAAAGTGACAAAAGGCTACAAATCTAACCAATTGCCAATTGAACGCAGCAGTACACAACAGACATGGAAGGAGAAAACACAGTGCAAGAAAAGCGAAAGAATACCGAGTGTGAAATGCACTGTAAAAGAAGACGCCTGACGACCTATACGGACACACAATCAAGCGAATCTTCAACCAGTAAGTCATTTCCATACGAACTTTCACCAAATAAATAGAAAGCTACATTCAAGTTTCTTCACTACAATACCAATATACCAATTCAATACCCTATCCTATGAATATCAGAGAATCAAATGCCCACGCTTCAACAGGCAAACTCTATACGGGAAATTCGAGGTATTCTACAACACTATATTATAAAATCAACAGCGTGAATAATGTAATCACGTACATTCATTGTCACTGAAAAAGTAGTTATTATTTTCAGATGCTCAGAAACAAGCTAGACAAAAGCGCCGTGAAATAATATCTTTGAAAAGAAGAAAACGGCCAAAGGAAGGTGAGGATAATTTGATATTAAATCAATGATAGCACTCACATCCCACAAATTCACTAAAGTTGCTGCAACAAAAAATTACAGTTCCATACATCGCTGAAAGGAGAAACATACAACGGAACTCATCTGACCGATTACAATCAGTCCCTCTGTTAATTAGACAAACAGGTATCAAACTGAATATTTAGTGAGATATCGCAATTCATTAACTTCAAATACACTACAAAGACAGATATATTCAATCAATTACTTATGTGGCAGATTCCCAGAAACAAGCCCGAGCGAGAAGACGTGAAATCATGGAAGGAAAAAGGAAAATGGACAACCAACGAGGTAAGACCAAATAATACATCTGTAGTGAATTAGAAACAGATATATGAGCCTTAGAAAAAGTTATGAATTAGAACATATTGTTAAATTACAGGATAAGAACTAAAAAGCTTAAAAGGAGTCACTCTGGAAACACATCGACTCAGAAATAATTGAATAAAACAAATCCATATACATTCTAACATGCACAAATTTAAATAGAAACGGGAAATTACAAAATCAGTAAAAGATCTTATTCAATGGCAGAGGTAACAACAGTTTCAGAGTGACGAATAAGAAGTATGTAGGTTGAGGGTAGACACCGTAGGTTGAAAAAAAATAATGACCCAATATTATTGGGCTTTTTGAGTTTATTTTTTTGCTATTACAGTTAGAATAAGTAAATTTAAGTTCATCAAACAGATTTACGGTCCATAGAGTAAATCATGGTGAAGCCCATATTGTATTCATTTGGGAAGATAAGATGTTAAGAAAAATATGAGCACATAATTAAAAATATATATATTTGGGCTTCTTGATGTTCATTACAAAACCATATCAATAGCTCCTACAATTCATAGGTTGACTCATTTCCATTAGCTAATTCCGTTTCCTAATGTGTTTGTTTCCAAATATAAGCATTACTTCATGTAAATTTAGTTTTTCCCGTTCACATAAACAAATATATGTAAATGACTCTAACCGCTTTACAGTGGTATATTTTATATAATGAACTAAGTGAATCAAATTGCATAAAAGGAAAAATTCAAATTACGACAAATAATTCCAAAAAAAAACGAAATGAATTGAAGTATACATTCACTTTTCAAAAAAAAAAAAAAATATATATATATACTATTGACTTTGATTTTATAATTTAGAATAATAGAAAACCCTAAAACTGCATAACAGAAACCTTTTTTGCATATATCAAAAGAATAGTATTATTAAAAAATATTATAAAGTAATCTGAAGATATATTTAAAAACAGGAAATGGAAAAAAAGAAACCAAAAGGCCAGCAAGGTGTAAGCTAGAAAAACCTATTACCATGCTAAACTGCCCTCATTGTGACGCTCTGATGTTTGACCAAGAGAGAAAAGGTACCAAAGGAAAAAACAATGTTCCGGTCTTCACATTATGCTGTCAACAAGGTCGAGTCAAACTCCCTCAAGAACCCCCGCCGCCTGAAATATTACAGAAACTGCTTAGTGATACCAAAAACTACCAAAAAAACATCCGTCTCCTTAATTCCTTATTTGCTTTCACATCAATGGGCGCGAAGCTAGATCACAAGGTCATGTATAAAGGAGGAGAACCCTTTACTTACAGAATACATGGCCAAAACTGCCACAGGATAGGTTCGTTGCTGCCAGAAAGTGGAGAGCCGCCCAGATATTTGCAGTTATATATCTACGATACCGCAAACGAGAAATGGAACAGGCTGTCAGCAGTGAAAGGAACAGCCCAAGATGGCGATGTTGACGAAAGCATCATCGAAGACCTCATTGATATGGTCGACAAACATAACACTCTCGCAAAAGCATTCAGGAAAGCTAGAGATGTATATGAGAGAGGAGACGCTGACGAATTCAGCATTCGTTTGATTGGGCAAAAGAAAAGGGGCAGGCAGTATGATACGCCCACCGCAGATGACATAGCGGGACTAATAGTTGGCGATTTTGACAATACTACAGGAGAGAGGGATGTAGTTGTTAACCACAAATCGAAAGGACTGCAACAAATAAGCGACTTAAACCCGCTGTTTATGTCTGTGCAATACCCCCTCTTATTTCCATACGGTGATATTGGTTACCATGAAGGAATACCAACATTAGACAAGGATGGGAAAAAAAAAGGAGAAGATGCTTCGTCACAAAGCGTGAATTTTATGCTTATCAAATCCAAACACGCTTAACTGAAGGGATGACGTTAATTCGGTCGAGACGTCTATTACATCAATATATTGTCGACGCTTATACGTCAATAGAGCAGGAGCGTCTAAGATGGTACCGAAACAACCAAAAAAAGCTGAGAGCTGATCTATACAACAATGTCAGAGATGCAGTAACAAGGGGAGACACAGACGCAAAGTCTCTAGGACAGAGGGTAATCTTACCGGCAAGCTACACTGGAAGTCCAAGGTACATGGTTGCGAAATACCACGACGCTATGGCAATTTGCCGTTGGTTTGGGAACCCGGATCTGTTTATCACGATGACATGTAATCTGAACTGGGAGGAAATTACAAACAACTTGAAAGTGTATGGTGACGATGTTGCGAACGATAGACCTGACCTCGAATGCAGAGTTTTCAAAATAAAACTCGATGAGCTACTCGAAGACTTCAGCAAAGGGAAATTCTTCCCAAAACCAATTGCAGGTATAACTTTAAGAACCACTAATTACACCCTAAACTATTTTTAAATGGCTAAAATTCAAACTATATGTAACTTTTTGGGAATTCCAGTGGTCTACACGATAGAATTCCAGAAAAGAGGGCTACCACATGCACACATTTTGCTATGGCTGACGGAGGGTAATGCAATGCCAAGTACAGAAGAAATTGATAAAATAATTTCAGCAGAGATACCTGAGAAGATCGTCGATCCAGAGGGATACAACCTTGTAGAACAGCACATGATGCATGGACCCTGTGGTGCAGATCGGATAAGTTGACCCTGTATGGAGAAAGGAGAATGTTCAAAAAATTATCCCAAAAAGTTTGTCCCTTTAACTAAGGTTGATGATAAGGGTTTCATCCTTTACAAAAGAAGCAAGGATGGAAGGTTTGTAAGAAAAGGGAAGACAATGCTGGATAACCGATATGTCGTGCCTCACAATTTGGAAATATTGAAGAAATACAAAGCGCATATCAACGTAGAATGGTGCAGCAAATCAAGTGCTATCAAATATCTCTTCAAATACATCACAAAAGGTGTTGACAGGGCTACGACAGTTATACAGAAAGAAATCTCTGAAGAATCGAGCAGTAGGGAAGAAGAGAAAGGGTGTAAGAGTTGAAATGAAATAACAGAGTATTTAGACTGCAGGTACTTATCCGCCTGCGAATCAATGTGGAGAATCTTTGCATTTGACATTCACCACCATCACCCAGCGGTTGTCAAGCTACCAGTACACCTAGAAGGAGAGCAAACGGCAATATTTGGACAAGATGAAGATCTCGAGAACGTCGAACTCTCGCTACGGACATGGAAGAACAATGCTGACTGAGTGGTTTGAGCTCTGTAAGATGTACCCAGATGTAAGGAAGATGAGGTACATAGAGCTGCCTAAATATTTTGTTTGGGATAATTCCATCAAAATGTTTCAAAGATGAAAGGTGAAAGGGAACATCGGGAGAATTATGAATATACATCCAGCATCTGGTGATAAGTACTACTTACGTATCTTGGTCAACACTCTTAGAGGGCCGAAAAGCTTTAATGACCTAAAAACAGTTGGGGGTGTTTTACATGACAGCTACAAAGCAGCATGTTATGCTAGAGGATTCCTAGATGAAGATAAAGAGTGGCACGAAGTTATGGACGAGTCAGCACAGTGGGCTTCTCCATATCTGCTCCGTAGCTTATTCATATTGCTTCTCATATACTGCGAGGTTTCCGAACCACATAAGCTATGGGATCATTGCTGGAAATACATGGCGGAAGACCAATTGAGAAAACAGCGTAAAGCTTTAAACTTCCCACATCTACAGCTCGAGGAATCACAGCTCAACGCATACACTTTGATAGATATTGAGGTTGTTCTACGGCAGCATGGAAGGTCGTTGACTGATTTTAAAGACATGCCAAAACCAAACCAAACAGTGTTGGATGAGCTGAACAATNAAAAAAAAAAAAAAAAAAAAAGAGAAGCTATTCTTTGTTTATGGAGCAGGCGGTACTGGGAAGACGTTCCTGTACAAGACAATCATGTCAGCGTTAAGGTCTAAGGAGAAAAGTGTGGTGCCGGTGGCTTCTTCTGCTATTGCTGCTTTACTGATGCCAGGAGGGCGGACCGCCCATTCTCGATTCAGTATCCCGATTAACTTACACGAGGATAGTTTTTGTGCTATCAAGAAAGGGTCTGCACAAGCAAATATACTTGCCAAAATAGATCTTATCATCTGGGATGAGGCACCCATGGCACACCGCCACGCATTCGAGGCGTTGGATAGAACTATGCGGGACATAATATCAGAGGGTGATCCTACTGCAGCAGAGAAGCCTTTTGGAGGGAAAACGGTACTACTTGGTGGGGATTTTAGGCAAATTTTACCGGTGATACCACAAGGGACAAGACAAGAAACAGTCGCTGCCGCGATAAATCGTTCTCATCTTTGGGATTCATGTGTTAAGTTTAAGTTGTCCAAAAATATGAGAGTAGAAGCTGATGAAAAAAAGTTTGCAAAGTGGATCCTCGAAGTTGGGGACGGAGTCGCACCCAAAAAAACAAATGTCGAAGAAGGGTATGAGGAAGCGGACGAAATCGAAATAGACGAGACGCTGATGTTACGAAATGATGGAAATCCGATGGAGGTATTATGTCGCTCTATTTATCCTAACCTACAAGAAACGTTAGGAAAACAAGAGACGCTTACAGAGGCAGCGATACTAACACCCAGAAACGAGACAGTTGACGAGATAAACAGTTACATATTGTCGAAGTTACCTGGCGTACAAGAAGAGTACTCCAGTGGTGACAGCGTTGGTGAAGACGAAGCCCAACAAGACGATATTCAGATGTCTTACCCATTAGAATATCTGAATTCTTTAGAGTTCCCAGGTATTCCAGCACACCGCCTATGCCTAAAAGTTGGTGCACCCATTATGCTGATACGAAACATCAATCCACACGAAGGTTTATGCAACGGGACAAGGCTAATTGTGACACACATGGGAAACAAAGTGATCGAAGCTGAGACGCTCACAGATACGAAGAAGAGGTCAAAAGTACTGAGATCAAGAATAATTTTGTCCCCTAATGATACACAACACCCGTTCACCCTTAAGAGGCGGCAGTTCTCCGTGCGATTATCTTATGCAATGACCATCAATAAGAGTCAGGGACAAACGTTGAAAAAGGTGGCTTTGTATCTCCCTAAACAGGTCTTCAGCCACGGACAACTATAATTAGCACTATCAAGGGTCACCACACCAAATGGGCTTCAAGTGCTAGACACTTCGAGAAACCACAAAGGTCAACAATATGTCACAAATATTGTGTACAAAGAAGTTTCTCGCGGTCTGCCGTTAACTCAAAGTAAGTGTTTAGTAAAAATAAGATTCTTGCAAATTACAGAAACGAAACATAAATGTACTCACCTATCTTGCACTAATATCTTTTCACCTATAGGTAACGATGAAGATGAGGAAGATTCTACACTTATGAATGAAACTTAAATAAAATAAAAGAAACAAAAAAAAGTAAAATTAAAATCAGAGTATGTTAAAATAATTAACATTATACAAATATGATCTTTAATAATTAAATATAATATTTTCAACAGGTACAACAGCCAAGAGTTATAAAAGACAAACCAAGAACGAATCCTAATTTAGGAATACAGCATTTATAGTTTTTTTATAATTATTTAAAGGTTGAATGTTTTTATTTGTTAGTTTTTATGTGGGATTATTTGAACATGTAGAAAGATTTGTTCAAAGATGAAAAACATATGTACATATAAAAAAAAAATTCAAAAAATTTGACATAATCTAGAATACAAAATTGTTATTAATTATTTTAATAATAGGAATATTTTTGAAGAGAAAAAAAAAACAAAAATAAATCCATGCATGCATGGAGTAAGTATTTACTAAACATCGTATTTCATTAAAAACATTAATTTATAATAATTCTACTGAAGTATCTTCCACTACAACTCTTTTCACTTATAGGTACGAATAATCTACACTGATGAATGGGTTAAGTGTAAGGAAGGGGAAAAAAGCTCAATTAAAATAACATTCTAACATATATAACATTATACATGTATGATCAAAAATAATATAATATACAGTAAAACCTCTATAAATTAATAATGTTGGGACTTTGAAAAATTATTAATTTATAGAGTTATTAATTAATCGATAAATTAATATTTATTAATTTATAGAAATAATGCGTTTAGTCCATAATATATTTTGGAGTTTTCTTTGAGAAATAATGTTATTCTAAAAAAATTAAAGAAATGACATATGCAAACCTTATGTAATGAAGATGAAATTATTTATCACACTACAATAGATTTTAATAACATATATTGAGTATCTATTTAAAAATGATATATGTTTATAAGTTCAAAATGTATAAAAAATAATAGTTACAATCCGCAATAATGAAATTCAAAATGATATTATAATATTTTTANCCGCAATAATGAAATTCAAAATGATATTATAATATATTTGGAAATATTTAGAAATAAAAAATTCATTGTGTCTAAAAGTTTTTTAAGTTTTGAATATATGTATAAAATATAAACATCACCAAAATCGTGATACATAGTAAAAATAGTGATAAAAAACTAATGAGATCTTCAGTTTATTTTTTTTTAAATTATACTCATATTTTAGTATATTATCTTAGGTATATATATATATATATGTAATTATTAATTTATAGTTTTATTGGGACCATATATTTACATAGAGATTTGAAAAAAAATTATTATCTTATTAATTTATCGAATTTTGTTAAATTTTACACTAGCCCGACTTGGGATCAGATAAATTTATTAATTTATAGTGATTATTAATTTATCGAATATTAATTTATAGAGGTTCTACTGTATTTCTTTTGACAGGGACAGGGACAACAGCAAAAATAATCAGAAGCGCACGAAGAGAAATTCCAAAGTCAGGAATATGCATTTTCTTATTATTTAAAGATATACTGCTTTTTTAAAATAAATTTTAGTGTGGAATTATTTCAATACAATGCATTATAATTTGATTTAAGATTAAAAAAAATTATAAAAAAAAATATTCAAACTAATTTTATAAAATAAACTACAACTTGGTTTTAAATTATTTTAATAAATGAAACTTTTAATCAGAAAAAAAAAAACATAAAACCCCGCGCATGCGCCGGGTGAGCAGCTCATCTAGTTCAATATAATAAGTAAACCTAAAGTTCTAGGATCAATGATATTATTATCCTAAACGATGTTCAACATTCTAAAGTAATTTTGTAAAAAGTGAATGGAAGTTTTTGTTTGGTTTCAAGGTCATACCTTCAAGAGATCTACATTTGTTCGAAGCATTGATTAACTTCGGATATATTTTTTAATTCTCTAAGATTCCAAAATGTTTTGAACAATAGAGCGTGGAGGTTTGACTCCACTTCTGTACTATCTGGTGAGTTATATGGTCTCATTAGATTTAAATAACTATCTTTATATTATTAGAATGATTAGTAGTACTGTAATCCAGACTAAAAAATATTAACTCGATCAAAGAGAAATTTGTTTATTTTTTTATAATGTATTTCCAGAAAGAATCTTTGGAAAATTATCTTCTACACATATACTCTAAAACAGTTTTATTATAAAGATTTCATGGAATAATGATTTTTTATGATCTTTTTGGCTCTATGTTTTAGAGACCTTAACAACGTGAATAATCATTTGTATCTTCCACAGCTCAAGCAAATGACTCTAGTCTAAGTTTGGATCAGATTCATTTGTGGAGCTAGTTTGTTCAGGCTCCAGAATTCCAAATATATTTAAGATGTTAAGCTCGTTGTTTAAGAGGGAGCTAGGCAGAACCGTGAATGCTAGTGAGTGTGTAGCTTGAGGATGTGTGCTTCAATTTGTAGTGCTCAGTCCATTTTTTCGAGTGAGAGATTATGAAATACTATTATCTGTATATGCGAGAAAACCTTTTTCTTAGTTCTTGTTTCAGTTGGAAAATGTTATCTAGCAAAAGAATAGATCACTACATTAGTTACAGATATGCTGTCTGTACTAAAGCATGGTGGATTTTGTTCATTTACGATTTTTTTTGTATGAATGGTTGATATATATTTTGTTTATAGTTCCCCTATTTTTAGGTCCAAGATTCTTTCTCTTTCTCAATTGGCTTCTCATCTCCTAAAGGTCCCATAAACACACCATCGAATGAAATGCTCTTTCCAAAAGACGAAGTCTTTCTAAGTGGTAAGATTCTTACTTTATGTAGAGAAAACACGTTCTATTTGGGAGCCTTTTATGCAGACTATAACGAATATCTCCAGATTCACCAAGTCAGATAAGAAGCTTTACAGTATCTCAGGCTTCCCCCTTTTTGGATATACACTTAGGATTTATAGCTCTGAGTATGCTTTATATGGTTATGCCACCATTAGGCTCTGCATATTTTACGGAACGCTTAGTCTATTGTGTTATGCCACCATCGATTCAGCTTTGTGAGTACAATTTGAAATCAATCATTTTAAGATATCCTTTTACATTTTTACCTAGCTTGAGTCATTTCTTTGTTCATTTCTGAAACAATCAAATGGTTAATCCGGACATTCTTTCTCCAAAGCATGCAAATCTGTACAAATCTTGAGATGAGTTTCTTTTATTTAGGTGGTTCTTATAAAGAGATCCGGTTATATGTTAAGATAATGATTTTAATTAAAAAGCGACCTTGCTAAGTTATGGGTTTGTAGTAAACAGAAGTGTTATCATACATAATAGGCAAATGAAAGTAACCAAATAAGTAGAATAAAATAACCAAATAACACCAATTAACTCAGATGTATCGTCAAACTCCCAAAATATCTAACACCAATTTAAAAACACCTAACGAAATGCTTAATATGGATGCCAAGATATACAGGTTTTCTAACAAAGATTTTCAAATAAAGATTATCTGATTTTAACGCGATGCTTAATACGGATGCCAAAAAAAAAAAAAAATCTCATTGCGAAAGGTAAGCGATACTATTCAAAGAAAAAAACTCTCCGCAACAGTTCTGTTTCTCGAACCTCTTTCAGATCGCCTACTCCTCATCATCTTCATCCCAATCCTCGTCCTCATCACTTATATTCACAACACTATTGCCTACACAGCTTCTCAGGAAATGCGTCTTTGAAGGAGTAGTAAACCTGTAGTCGAGGTTACAAAATTGTCTAATGTAGAATTTAAGTATAACATTTATTCTGATCGTCGATATTTAGTACTGCATTAAATCTGCAGGGTGTTCTGAATGGGTACAATGTCACAATCCTGGCTTACAGTCAAACTGGCACCGGTAAAACTTACACGATAGGAAAAATCGGTAAAGATGATACAGCTGACCGTGGTATCATGGTTAGACTGGAAGATATACTTGTGCGCGCATCTTCTGCTTCTTCTCTTTCCGTGGAGATCTCTTATTTGCAGGTGTGACATTATACATCTGCTTCTGTTTCTTTTTCATATATTTCGAAGAATTTGTATATTTGCAGAATATCACTTCAATGCTTCGGATCTGGTCACCTTCTTGAACAGATAGAGACATCATTGTCAAATTTGAAATGGTTCTACTCCTTTTTATATAGGATCCACGCCTAACATGTTTGTTCTTGTATGGGAATTATAAAGAAGCAACATTTCAATTTTAATCAATGAGTATGGGAAGACTGGGGAAGTATCAGTCCCAAGGGTGACAGTAGCTAACATTCAAGATTTAGACCATTTCTTGCATGAGACAAATCGCCATGCAACGAACACAAAGATGAATACAGAATCCTTACGTATTCATCCAATCTTACGGTGCGTGATTCCTTAAAAGTATTTGGTTTTATATGGTTTTTAACTCATCAATAGAATCCATTTGATTTTTGCACCTAACGTTTAATAAAATTTATCTTCTATGCAGGTTTACGTCACGCGGCCAATGAATAAAAAGTCACAAAAGAGTGTATTCAGGGAAAGCCTCTTTCTCTCCTCTGGTCATCCTGATGATTTTAACTCCAATCTCATAGAATGTTTATGCCATGGCATTACAAGTTTGTGCGATTTTGAAAGAACTATATCGGTAGGGCCTAATTCTAAAATTAATTACAATTTACGCGTATTTTCCAAATTCGATTGTGTTTTATACATATGAGAATATGTTGTTTGGTGATACTAATCAAATCTATTAAGTGTAAATATGGTGTCCATGTAAAAAAGAACATCCCAATCCCGACGTCTAAGATAACTGATTTTTTGGCAAAAAAAAAAACAAATTAAAGGGATGTGAATGATATTTTCCAGACATTATTTGATGATAACTTTCAAGAGTGTCTAAGAAATTACAAAATTTTAAAATTTAGTGGCCGTTGGAGGATGATCAAAATTAAATACCCAAACAATCTGAATTCAATTTTGATTAAATTTTACCTAAACACACTATTTTTTTAACATGTATCCCTTTTATCTTAAAAATAAATAAATAGACAAACTTAATTATTTTAAACTCCTATATATTATACGTAAACATCTTTTTAATATTTTTTTAAGAAAATCGAAAATACAATTAATATATACTAACTAATGTTAAGACAATAAAAAAAAAATCACCATAAAAAAAAATTATTTAAAAAACAAACAAACAGAAAATTAAATTATGAATAAAAATAAAGAGACTTCATATAAAAATTATTATACACAAATGTAATAAGAACAAAAATAAAGTAGAAAGATATAAATAATGTAGCTGACACAAACCAATGTAAAAAATAAAAATATTTGCTTAACAGTCTAGGCAAATAGTATACTATTAATTATTTATTTTAGACAATCCTTATTGAAGAGGAAACTACTTATAAATATGGCTATGAATAGTTTTTCGGAATACAACATGTCGGTCTCCAGTTTAAAGACAAAATATTTACCTAAATTTGGATGGTATTTTTGTATCTATATAATTGAAACGTTTAGAGCGTTGCATACCATGAAAAAAAACTACAATTTTCATGAATTTTCTAAAATTTTCTCCCGGAAAGATTGTAGAAAGTACATAAATGACAAATACGATTCAAAAAATTATAACCTCTTTGCAATATTAATGTCAAAAATATTAAGATTAGGCAAAAGATAATTGATTATCTTTTGCTCGCTGAAGGGAAAATCTATTAAAAACGTTAATATACATATAATTGCAAAACAAATGGCAGATATATGAAAAACATCATAGATGAAATTTATTTAAATAGGAACCAAAATAAAAATATAAAAAAAGTTATATCCACAAAAACAAAATACTGCAACTAACAATAATTAAGGTACCATAAAATTATTAACAATAAGACCAACAAAAGGTTTTTAAAAAGAACTAATTAAAATTAACATAACAAAAAATAACATCTAATCAATAAAGAGTATATATGGTATCCTAAGTTAAAAATAGTATACCAAACTAAAAAAAAGAAAAAATTATATATCGTCAGTTAAGTAAATTTTTATAGATAAAGTTTATTTTAGATAAGAGATAAAATAATTAATATTTTATTATACAATTTCTCTGTCTGAAAATTTTTAAATAAAAATAGGTTAATATTATATTAAATAACAAAAATGCATAAATTGATAAAAAGTAAAAACACAATAGAAAAAATATTTTTTAAATACTTAAAATATAAAATATATATAGTTGGCAAAAATATGTAAAATAAAACAAAATAAAAAATGCCAAACAGACCCCGCGTGCACGGAGTAATACCTCCCTACTAAACATATAATAATTATATTTATACATATTCATATCCGTTTAATAATAAATTCGGATATAAATAATATCCTAATTTTATAATCAGCAAATAATAATAAAAAAAAACTATTGTAGCAACTTTATCCTATATATAGTGTATATTATTTAAGAGTAATACTTGGGTTAATCTCTATGAGTAAATTTTTCTAACTCACCTTTTTTATTATATCCAATCAAAATTTACCACATAATCATTCAAATAAATAAAATAATATAAATAATATCAAACAATAAATCCAATACTTTAAATCATAAACTAAAAATCATAAACCTAAACCCAAAACCCTAAACCCAAAACATTAAATCCTAAACCCAAAATCCTAAAATCGAAAACCCTAAACCATAAACCCAAAACTCTAAACTATATCCTCTAACTCTAAATCCTATACTCGAAACCCTAAACCCTAAATCCAAAACTATAAACTCTAAAGCCAAAATCCTAAACCCTAAACCCAAAACCCCAAACCTCAAATCCTAAACCCAAAACTCTAAACTCTAAATCTTTAATTTTAAAATTAAACTATAAACCCTAAAGCCTAAATCATATACTATATTACTTAACATTATGAATACTATTTTAATGAATGTAATATAAATTTTTAATTTTGTTATAGTATTATGTGGCAGATTTTGATTGGATAAAATAAAGGGTTAAACCCCATTTATTCACTCCTAGGGGTTAACCCAAAAATTTTCTATGATTTTATTATTTTACTAATACAAAGTTTATAAGATTTTTAGTATTTTTTTATAAAGTATAATTAGTTTTTTTTTTTTAATATAATCGTAAGCTCTATGTTCATTCACTATATAAGAGTTTTATTGTATATCAATTTAACTCATTAAATCAAAGTCATTTTCTAAGCTTTCAATTTATGGTCTTTTTTTAATTCATTCTATTATTTAAAGTCTTTTAATTTGATATGAGAAATAAAATTGAAATTCATATGTTTTCAGTGAAAAACATATCAATTTGATATGTTCTTTGTTGTTGGTGGTTTTACTATTGAAAAAGTGTAAATCGATTTTATTTTAATTATTTAAATTTTTATTATTATATATTTCTGTTAACCATTCTGAAAAATAATTTATATAAAATGACAAAATTTCTGCAGCGATAAAAAAGAATGGATTAAACATGTTAACTGATTTTTTCATAAATAGGTTTATGAATATTCTTTTTTAAAAAATCATATTCGTCTACATATATTATATAACTTTTAAATTAGGTTTCATATTATTTATATGATTTTAAAATTATAAATAACAAAAAATTATATAAACATTTCATTTCGTATAAAAGATGGGTTATTACCTAATATCACGATTAAAAGGTAAATCATTTTTCCTTGAACTGCTGATATTGGAGACTCGCAATTCCCACTATACCAATTTTCTTAAGCAGTAAATTACACGTAAATTAACTAAAAACCTAAAACTTATAATTACGGTATAACACCCTGATCACCCCTATCAATGGGCTCGATATCCTCTCACTAGGCTCATAGACAGCCACACTCCTGTCTGACGGTAGGTGCGTTAACCGGAAGGTTCGAAAGTCATAATATACTATCCCCGCAATCACCACATGACCGTTCCCCGTGTTTTGGTCTCACTCACATGGTACCGCGAATGACTTCCCGGTAGATCACCCATCCTTTGACTACTGCAGCTCAAACACGCTTAACTCTGGAGTTTTTTCAAGATGTGCAACCGAAAAAATAACTATATAAGTAGCCAAATCAATTCTTTTAATCTCTTCAAATAAGTTTTCGGGATGTTACATAGTGTTTTTTAAAGATGGAAATTGCATAGATTTTCAAGAATGAAGGCATGAAAAAGTAACAATATGTGAATTAGCTGTTGTTTGGAAGTGGAACATCCGGTTTGTGAGTGCTTGGTGGGTTTTAATAGTCAAACCTGGTTGAATTATATATGTTTTGTTTCTTTACCCCTCTTTTTCAACGTTGTTGTTACTTGTTACCTTCACCTAAAAGAAAAAGTTGCAAAAAAAAAAAGAAAAAAAAATCAATAATACGAATTTTCAAGAGACAGAAAAAAAATAGAACACGAATCTTCGAAGTTTCTTCATCAGTCCTCTCCATGAGATCGTTACTTACCACGTCCTTAATCCTTTAGACATACACTTTGTTTTGCCTCGTAGTCTTTTCTTTGGTATGCTTGTCTGAAACAGAGGAAAGTGCTTTTGTTGTCTATATAACTAATTCAAAGTTACTGTACAGTCAAGTCAAAGCTACAAGATCGTATTCCAGGTTTGGTCTCTCTCTCGCTCAACTTTTTTTCTGGGTTTCTTGAAATTGGTCTGCTGAATCAAAATTTTTTGGTATCACGTTCTTGATTTTGTTTTCTTGGAGACCTTTCAATCAAGAAAATGACGTTTCGGAGTTTTTGCACGATCTTTGCTTTGGTTTAGTGGGAATTGAGAAAAAAGGGTTTCAAGAATTGGAACCATGTCTTAAGTTTAAGTATTTGGATGCCTTCTTAACCCTAATTTGTTTCCTTCTACAGGTTTTATATATTGCTGAATTAGGACAAATCTCTTGAATGGCTTATTGAGGCTGAGTCTTCTCTGTTGAGTACTTTCCTAACAAGATTCTCACCAATTATGGGTGGAAATGATTTGAGTTTCACAAAATTGGCGTTTACTGCATTGTTCTGTCTATTAATGTTATTTCATCCCAAGGGAACTTGTGCATCATCATCATCTTTTGTGGGCTCGAGTGTTTGTCAGTCTGATCACTTTTCCTACACAAAGCCTTATCAACAAGGGAGCTTGTTCACAATTAACGGAAATCCAGTGGACAGAGTCCGCTTTTGCCAAGCCATACGGTTTCACAAAGCGAAAGGATGCATCCTTGGGGACTCTTTTAGAGACGACTTCTGCACGGTTCACTTTCTACTAGGTATGCTCTTTTTGTGGACCTTTTATCGATTATGCAAATTTGTAGAAAGTTTGTTGGTTACTTAACCTCTTATGGTCACCACATAGCTACTGGATTTTGTTAAGTGCTTCATTCTGGTTTAATGCAGGGAGAAGGTTTTTGGAAGAAAAATATGTAGAAGTTTCTGAAAACAATGAGGGTGAATCTGAATATGGCCATGTTAAAGTCAGCTTAGCAGCAAGCGGGTTTCTTCTCTTCTGTTGTGGGATTTGTTGTCCTTGCTTCCATAAGGAGAGGAAAGCAAATAGTCACGAAGTACTATCTAAGGAATCTAATTCAGGTGATTAGCTATCTCACATTTATATTCACATAGTAGAGTTGAATTTTTGACTTGCAACATCTAGTTTCAATTACGTTGGTAGACGCCTTCTCCTTTACATCATATAAATGTTTAAATATGTTTATGCACATAGTCATCGGCTTAGGTAAGGGAACAACATTCGGTACCTTATTTTGTGGTATGAGGTTAGTAAATTGCATTGGTCAGACCACAAAAATTAAGCAGTATGTATCTCTTTTTATTATGGGTTAAATTTTAAGCTATGAATAACATTTGACATTGAGGTTCATATATACTATGACAGTGCACCAAATTTCCTCTTTTGAAATGAGCCCTTCTTCTGATATTATTCCGGCAAGTCCATTCCGGGCACCACCAAGTCCGTCCCGGGTACCTCAAAGCCCATCTAGATATGCTATGTCCCCAAGACCTAGTAGGATGGGACCCCTGAATCTGACCATGCCTCAGATTTCTACAGCAACCAACAATTTCTCATCCGGTAATCAAATTGGTGAAGGAGGATTTGGGATAGTCTATAAGGGCGTGCTAGAAGATGGCCAGGTGGTTGCCATTAAACGAGCAAAAAAGGTATTTTGATTCTTCTTCAGTTACTATTTTCTTGTGGTATAAAATCTGTATTATACTTTATGCCATCGAGTCCTTGTGTTGTATAGAGCAAATGTTTACTGAAGCTACTAATGGAACTTATAGAGTTCCCTTATACCAGAGCAGGATATCTTGTTCTCACGTTAATTATATGTGGGTGTAATGGTGCTCTGTGACCCCCAAGATTAGGACTCGAACTAGAGTAATGAGCAAAAAACCTTTTTAAGATCTAAATTAGAATTTTCATGCAGGAACACTTTGAGAATCTTCGAAAGGAATTCAAAAGTGAAGTTGATCTTTTGTCTAAAATCGGCCATCGGAACCTAGTAAAGCTTCTTGGTTACGTTGACAAAGGAGATGAGCGACTTATCATAACCGAGTATGTCAAAAATGGTACACTCCGGGATCACTTGGATGGTAAGAACTTGTTCATATGTTCTGGAACTTGTCGCAGCTATAAGAACATATGATGAATAAACAATAAAAGCCTCCCAATTTGTAACTGTAGGTGCTAGTGGAACCATTCTCAATTTCACTCAGAGGTTGGAGATCGTGATTGATGTTTGCCATGGATTGACTTATCTCCATTCTTATGCAGGTAGAGAATGTTGTGCTTAATTACTCTTTGCCATATTATAAAAGGAAATAATTTTCTTATTTGAGATTTTACTATTGTTTTTGTCATTATAACAGAGAGACAGATAATCCACCGTGACATAAAATCCTCCAACATTCTCCTCACGGATAGCATGAGAGCCAAAGTGGCAGACTTTGGGTTTGCAAGAGGTGGTCCGTCTGACACCAACCAGACCCACATTTTGACACAAGTGAAAGGAACAGTTGGTTATCTCGATCCTGAGTACATGAGGACTTACCAGCTTACCGCCAAAAGCGATGTTTACTCGTTTGGGATTTTGCTTGTGGAGATACTCACAGGCCGTCGTCCAGTGGAGGCCAAACGACGTCATGATGAGAGGATTACGGTTCGATGGGTAAGCTACTAAAAGTTTCTTCTTCAACTTGCATCCGTATTACTAATTCGATATTCTTGCCAGGCATTCGACAAATACAATGAAGGCAAAGTGTTTGAATTGATGGATCCAAAAGCGAGGGAGCCAGTAGACGAGAAGATACTAAGGAAGATGTTCAGTTTGGCTTTCCAATGTGCTGCTCCGACAAGGAAAGAGCGACCGGACATGGAAGCTGTTGGGAAGCAGCTTTGGGCTATAAGATCCAGTTATCTTAGGCGGTCGGTGGAACAAAAATAATAAATTGGTTTTTACAGGTTACAACGCAAATGTTATAGTCTCTGTTGTTAGATTATTTTTACCCCTTTTACATTTTGCCATCTCTCTTCTTCACTTCCTCACTTCCTCACTGGCTTTATTTATTCCGAGAGTTTATTTGATGTGAAATGAGTTCCCTGAAGATTCCTCGCACAAGCGCATGAGCAAATATTAGAAGTCAACTTCTGAGCGTAGAAGTAAACTCGGTGTGCATTGTAGGTTAATCATATACTTATTCCCCTTGTTTGTTTTTGGAGTGATTGAAGTGATTAGAGCTGTAGTTGAAATTTGAATATTTAGTTACTCTTTTGTCTTTAATGATTCTAAGGAGAAGTAAAGTTATTAAAAAAAATTTTGCATGTATTAAAAAACACCAGAATTTCAAATAAAAAAGGATGATAATATGCTCCATATATTTACAGTGGATTGTGGATTGTGTTTAATTTCAATAATAATGTTTTCTTATAAATAAATTCGTCAATGTTTATTGTAATATAGAAATTTTGATAAGAATGTTTTTATAAATAAATTCATCAGTATATGTGTTTGTTGTGTTATAATAATAACTAGGATAGTACCTGTGTTTTTGCGCATGATTAATTATTATTTTAAAATTAAATATTAAATTTTAAATTTATAAATATCTACAAATTTTTATAATTTAACATATGGTTAAAAAAGATCATTTAGTTTTTTCAAATTTATTTTCAATCATTAAATTTTTTAATATTAGTGTCACAACTTTTTTTGTATGGTTTTTTAATTTAATAAAAATGACAAAATATTATAAATATAAATCATGATTCTAAAATTATTTCTTAAAATATAATGATTCTAAAATGTTTTAACAAAAAATATGTTCGTTAATTTTTGACCAAAAACATAAAAATTTTATAAAAATAAAATATTTTTTATATATAAGAAAATTATATTAGTTGATTTTTATTTTTCATCCTTCATTATTAGTAAATTTGTTATTTTTATTAATAATGGATTTATGATTAGTTTAATGATAGATATTTAAATTTTTTTACCATATTAATAGGAATAATATAGATTTAGTAGATTTAATTTAAAATCTTTATAACTGATTATTAGTTGTCAATAGGGATCAGAAATAAGAAATAAATAAAAAAATCTGAAAATATGAAGAAATGACACATCAGCAAAATAACCACTAATTGCTTTTCTTTTAATATATAGTAGATAACGATAATTTATTATATCGATAAATATGAATAAAGAAGAAAATTTTATACCCGCAGAGGTGTAGGATACCGAAATATAGAAGAAGAGGCGATAGAGAAATGTGTTACTTGTATTCGTATTTTAATTTTGAATGATGAAGAATGAAAAGTGAAATACAATTAAACGTAAACGTTCGTTTATATAGAAGTGAAAAAGTGAAAGTTACTGTGCGTGCATAGTGACTGTGGGCTCTACAACATTACGTTACGTATACTGTTCTTTTTGCTTTTGTACTTTGTTGACCTTTCGTAACACTCCCCTTTGGAGACCATTGTCACTAACATCTCTGACGCCTTTTGTTGCCTCGTTAAAAACCTTTCTAGGAAAACCCAGTGGGAAAAACCATAGTAAGGTAAAAAGAGTACAACTGCGTAAACTCCCCCTTGAATAAGATCATCTCATAGATCTTGTTAGTGAAGCATTCCAATGTTATGGACATACTTCCTGAATGTAGCGGTGGGTAATGATTTTGTGAAAAGATCAGCTGCATTGTCGCATGATTGAACATACCTCACTTCAAGCTCTTTATTCTTCTCGAGTTCTTGAATGTATGTGAATAACTTTGGAGGTATATGTTTAGTTCTGTCACTCTTGATATATCTTTCCTTCGTTTGAGCGATGCATGCAGCATTGTCTTCATATAAGATAGTTGGATCTGTATCTTCGTGAATCTCACTGCTTGATAGGATGTGTTTTCTTATTGATCTTAGCCATACACATTCTCTACTTGCTTCATGGAGTGCAATGAGTTCAGCATGATTTGAGGAAGTAGCCACAACGGTTTGCTTCTGAGAACGCCAAGATATAGCAGTGCCTCCGATCATAAAAACATATCATGTTTGTGATCGGGTTTTATGTGGGTCTGATAGATATCCTACATCTGCAAAACCAACCATTTGACCTTTTGAATTGTTAGGATAAAATAAACCTAAATCAGTAGTCCCTTGAAGGTAACGGAAGATATGCTTAATTCCATTCCAATGTCTTCGCGTAGGGGACGAACTGAATCTTGCCAAAAGATTAACTGTAAATGACATATCAGGTCGGGTACAATTTGCNTGAATCTTGCCAAAAGATTAACTGCAAAAGATATATCAGGTCGGGTACAATTTGCAAGATACATGAGTGCTCCTATTGCACTTAAATATGGTACTTCAGGACCAAGTATTTCTTCATTTTTCTCATGTGGTCTGAATGTATCACTTTCAATATTAAGTGATCTAACGACCATAGGTGTGCTTAAAGGAGTCGATTTATCCATGTTAAGCGTTTTAATACTATTTTGGTATATGTGCATTGGTGCACAAATATACCGTTTTGAGAATGCTCAATTTGTAGACCAAGACAATACTTTGTTTGTCCGAGATCTTTCATCTCAAATTCTCCTTTTAAATAATTTGATGTTTTCTGTATCTCTTCAGGAGTTCCGATTATGTTTAGCTCATCAACATATACTGCGATTATCACAAATCCAGATTCTGTTTTCTTGATGAAAACACATGGGCATATAGGATCATTTATATATCCTTCTTTTGCTAAATGCTCACTGAGACGATTGTACCACATACGTCCAGATTGTTTTAGTCCATATAATGATCTTTGCAATTTTATTGCACATAACTCCTTTGGTTTAGAGCTCAATGCTATTGGTATCTTAAAACCATCAGGGATTCTCATGTAGATATCAGTATCTAATGATCCATATAGGTATGCCGTAGTGACATCCATAAGACGCATTTCTAGATTTTTATCAGCCGCTACACTCATCAAGAATCTAAACGTGATTGCATCCATAACAGGAGAATATGTTTCCTCGTAGTATATTCCCGGTCCTTGTGAAAAACCTTGGGCTACGAGACGAGCTTTATATCTTATAATCTCATTTTTCTCATTTCGTTTTCGAACGAAAACCAATTTATATCCAACAGGTTTCACATCTTCAGGTGTGAGTACAATGGGCCCAAATACTTCTCGTTTGTTAAGCGAATCAAATGACTTGTATTGCATCTTTCCATTTATCCAGTCATGTCTTTTTGATATTCATATACAGATTTTGGTTCTGTATCTTCGTTTTCCTTATTTATTTCTTGTGACACAAGATATGAGAAAACATCATTGAGATCATCTATTTTGTTTCTTTTCCATATCTTTCTATTATGGATGTAACTGATAGAAATCTCATGATTTTCTTCTACATTTTGATGGTCAACATTATCATGAGTATCATGATTTACTTCTTCCAAAGTACTTTCTGCTACTTTGGGTACCTCATGCGTTTGAACTTCCTTTTGTTTCTTAGGGTTCTTAGAACCGACGGGTCTGCCACGCTTCAGGCGTGTTTTAGACTCACGTATATTATCTGCTTTTCCACGTTCTTGTGGTATTTCTATATGAGCAGGAGTATTTGCAGCTGGTATATGAGACTTAGTTACCGTTTTGGTATCTGCAAATGCATCAGGAAGTTGATTTGCTATACTTTGCAAATGCATAATTCGTCGAACTTATAGTTCTGACTTTTTAGTAGGAGGATCAAGGTGTAGTAAAGATGGTACACTCCATTTGATTTCCTTTCCTACTTGTTTATTTTCTCCCCTTAGAAGCGGGAATACTTTTTCATCAAAATGACAATCGGCAAAACGAGCCGTAAAGACATCCCCAGTCTGTGGTTCTAGGTATCGGATAATTGATGGAGAATCACAACCAACATATATTCCCAATCTTCTTTGTGGTCCCATCTTTATACGTTGTGGTGGTGCTATAGGCACATATACTGCACAACCAAAGATTCTTAGATGAGAAATATTTGGTTCTCGACCAAATGCCAATTGAAGAGGGGAATACTTATGATATGCACTTGGTCTTATCCGAATGAATGCTTCTGCATGCAAAATAGCATGTCCCCAAACAGATGTTGGAAGTTTTGATCTCATCATCAATGGTCTCGCAATTAATTGCAAACGTTTAATTATTGATTCAGCCAAACCATTTTGAGTATGAACATGAGCTACATAATGTTCAACTTCAATTCCCATTACCATACAATAGTCATTGAATGCTTGGGATGTGAATTCACCAGCATTGTCTAGTCTAACTCTTTGAATAGGATAATCAGGAAACTGAGCTTTCAGTTTGATTATCTGAGTTAGAAATCTCGCAAATGCCATATTTCGAGATGATAGTAGACAAACATGTGACCATATGCTAGATGCATCAATTAATACCATAAAATAATGGAATGATCCACATGGTGGATGTATTAATCCACAAATGTCGCCTTGAATTCTTTCAAGGAACTTAGATGATTCTTTATCAATCTTGGTTGGCGATGACCTTATGATCAATTTCCCAAGAGAGCATGCAACACATGTCATTTTATTTCCCTGATATATCTCTTGGATTTTCAATGAATGACCATGTGAGCTTTCTATGATCTTATGCATCATTTTGGTGCCTGGGTGACCAAGGCGATCTTGCCACAATGTGAAATCTTCTAGATTTATTTTGATCATAAGATTTGATTCGATTGCATCTATATAAGTATGATGCAAACCGGAAGGGAGTTTTAAAATTTTTTCCAATATATGCANGTTTTGGAATTTTTTCCAATATATGCCTTTGACCAGATTTATCAGAAGTTATATACATAACCTTCTTTTCATCCTCAGTTGCAGACTGAGTATCATATCCTTGAAGGTATATGTCTTTAAAACTCAACAAATTTCTTTTAGAATTCAGAGAATATAAGGCAGCATCAAAGGAAATTTTTGTTCCATTAGGTAGCGTAAAGTTCGCTTTACCAATTCCTTCAATCAGATCTGCAGGACCCGATGTTGTATTGACAATTATCCTTTTTGGATTTATATAAGAGAAGTATCTCTTTTCCTTTAGAATAGTGTGTGTTGCTCCACTATCTGGTATACAAATTTCTCGAATTTGTTTATTGGATATTCTTCCCTTTGTATTGTGATCCATTTCTGTAGTAGACACAAAACTCAATAAAGAGAAAGTAAATTTGATTCATAAAACCACACAATAATTTTGTTGTTAGAAACAACGTTATTCATGAAGCAAAATGCAGAAACATAATAATTAAACATAGCATTATTTTTGAGACTTATATAACAGTCTCAATACAAGCTTTTTTCCCGGTATCGTGGTCTCATCAAGGTCGTTCCCAAAATCAGAGGAATCGAGGTACGTCGTACCCTCAAAGTGTTTCGTAAGGTTCACTTTTTTTCCTTTGCCTTTAGTTGACTCTTGGTACAACTTACAGAGGTGTGGCGGAGTTCAACATACATGGGACCAATGCCCTTTGCATCCACCCCTAATACATATATTTTCTTGTTTCTGGGTGAAACTCCCTTGGAGTTCTTTTCCCTTTGAAATCCTTTCAGGTCGGACCAATTTGTATGATTGTCTCTCTTGTGGGTTATAATTCTTCCCACGTCCCCGACTAAATCGAGGACCACGACCATGACCACGACCATGATAGGTTTGAGCCATTTCCTCTGGCTTTCTTACATATGTGGCATTTACCTCAGGGAATGCCTTGATTACCGTTGGTCGAGAATNGTTCACAATTCTTCTCAGCTAGAATGAGCGTTACTATCAGCTCAGAAAACCTTTTGTATCCGCGACTTCTGTAAAATTCTTAGACACGGTGTTCTTTATGGAACGCAAGGAAGGTTTTTTCTAGCATTTCTGCCTCAGTGACAGGTTTACCACAATAATATAATTGTGATACAATTCTCAGAATAGCGGAATTGTAATCTTCCACTTTCTC
>OVBI01001034.1:0-44017 GCA_900406495.1 Sisymbrium altissimum | reverse complement strand
AGAAATTATTAAAAAAAAATTTTACTGAGATTTATAAGTAGTGCAGAAAATTGTTAAATTAAAAGTATTGATTGCTAATTAAATTATTATATATAATTTATAATAAAAATATCTTATAATATATTTATTGATTTATATATATATATAGTTTTATTATATTAATATTATAATTCATAAAAGTTGACAGATCTGTTTATAAGACTAATCCGTTAATTTATTAGTTATCTTAAATATTTTTATTATCAAAATATGTTAATTAATTATTTAAATATTTTAGATATTTTAATAGCAAAAATTATAAAAATCAGTAGCTAAAAAAAATAATAATTATTAACATGTCTGATTATATTATTAAATAATATATCTATAGATTAGTTTTTAATATTTTCATTTTTCAGTAACGGCCCATATATCATTTATCGTCAAAAAAATAAAGAGTTATATAGTCTATTCTATTAATTTTTACTTTTAGTTTCTAATCTTTTTTATAATTAAATTTATGTTTCACTATGTGAATAATATATATATCAAATTAAAAATACAAAAATGTATTTTTGTGTTATTTTCTGTAGATATTTACCAAATATATTTTTATCTTATTTTCTGCGTATATTTACCAAAAATTGATTTTATGGTTTATAAAAATAACTGATTTATTATACTATTAAATTATATTTATCATTTGATTTAATATCTAATATATGTACATATATATTGTTTTTATTATGATTTTTTATAGTTAATTAAATAAAAGGGACCCATTATTTTAAATTATTTGGATACATATCTAATTAATATATTTTTATTTATGGTAATTATCTCTACATGATCATATCTGATCAAGTGTATGTATCCTATTATACTCTACATAAATGTTTAGTCTAAATTACTCTTAATGGATTTTAGAATTTTTATTAAATTTCAGTGGCATTTCTTGTAAATCACACATGAGGATAAGGTTTTTTTTTTCAAAAATGTATCATGTTTTAATAGAATATAAGTATACATTTTTAGCTACAATGTAATTAAAAAGAAATTTAATTTATTGAAGGATAAATATAATTATGTTTTGGTAATATTATACTAGAAATATTGTACATAAAATATTATACATGAAATATTATACATGAAATAAATACAAAATAATATATAAAATGACTGAAATATTTAATATCCAGTATTTTTATCTTTCCATAATTTATCTGCAATATACTCTCTGATGTATGCCATTATATCTCCATCATCTACCTCTGCTGCTTCCATATCATCTTAATTAGTTGCACCATCTGTGTTGCTATTCTCTGTATGTCCAATTTTTTCAGCGAAATCTTCATCCGGAAAAATTAAAATTCTAATGAAATTATGTAGTCCCATTGTAGCCATAACCACTCTTTTTTGCACTTCAATATTATATCTAGGAAACTCACAAAGAATCCTCCACTTTTTCTTTCAAACTCCAAATGTCCTTTCAATAATAGACCGCAAAGAAGCATGCCATGTATTAAACAATTCATGTTTATTTCCCGGAGGATGATTAGTGTTAAATTGTGACATATGATACCTGGCTATTCTGTTTCGTGAAGATCTGTATGGAGCCAAAAATCCTTTTTTGTTTGGATAGCCAGATTTCACAACATAGTACTTGTCTGCCAGATTTCACAACATAGTACTTGTCTGCCAGAGCCATTGGAATTTCAGGATCATTTTCTTGTACCATCGCAAGAAATGTTGTATCATGACATGATCCAAACGCTCCATTCCAAACATATGTGAATAACATATTTAGATCACATATTGCCATTATGTTAAAAGATGTTCTATCATGTCCATTCCAATACATTCCTTACAATTCAGGTTTCACTTTAACGCATAAATGAACCCTATCCATAGCTCCTACAAATCCAGTAAAATATCGCCCATATATGTCATCCAACTGCAGACGTTCAGGAATCCTATGTAGTTCTTGTGTTGTTGGAGTTTTGATATAATCACAAGTAAGTAATTCAATAGCAGTCAGAACTTCAAAAAACTTTCTCTTCACTATTTCCTAATTTCGTCCAGAGTGTAATCCAACATCTCTTTGAACTTCATCGTGCCCACAGATCCGATCCGGAGAAACATAGCTACACTCTCTTCGATGCTTACATTCAGTGTTGGCTGTAATCCATAATGGATTTGTAAAATACGACACAATGTTGTAAGTGTATCGAGGGACATCCGTAGCAACTGTAGACAAGCAGCACTATCTTCTTGTAGTCAACACCAAATATTTCTCCATCCTAGACCGCAATCTGTTTGGACTGGTCCTCTTTGAAAATATCAGTCATAGTAATTCGGTGATGGTTGAATTACCAACTCCTCAAATTGCTCATTTTCCAAATTCCACAACTCAATTCTCTCTTCATAACTTAGAGTTTGAGCACTTACTGATCTTAGTTGATAGATGCGAAAAGCCTGTAATATAATAAACATGAAATAAAAGAAATATTAGATCAATAATAAATATCATTAATTAAAAATACATTGAACATTCAAAATTATATAAAACAGATATTGATTTGCTACTTAAACAAAAACATAAGCTTTCACACTAATCTTCATCTCCAGAACCACTTTGTTGACTTTCATTTAAATCTAATCATTTTTTGGTTCCCCAAATGTTGAATAATCCTCCGGTTCTATGTGATCTTGGTATCCATCGAGCATCTGCATCATGTAAATCTTCTGTCCCAGTGTTTCTCGTACTTTGTATTGGACCTCCTACTGAAAATCCATGTTGCACAGTTTTACCAGATCCCCAGTTTTGAGCATTTGGTGATGAATCACACTGTGAAACATTGGATGATGAACCCCATTGTGGAGCATTTGATTGAGAATCCCATGGTGAAGCATTTGACGAAGAACCCCACTGTGGAGCATTTGATGAAGAACCCCATTGTTGAGTATTTGGTGATGAACTCCATTGTGGATCATTTGACGAAAAACCTAATTGTGGCGAATTTGATTGACTACCCCATTGTGAAACATTCGGAGTTGTGTCCCACTGCGGGACATTTGGAGATGGAGTCTTTTATGGAACATTTGTAGGTGTACTTCATTGCTGAGGATTTGGCGGTATTTCCCAATGTGGAGGATTTGGAGGTGTACCCCTATGAAGAGGATTTGGAGGCGTATTCCAATTCGGAGGATTTGGAGGTGTACCCTAATGCGGAGGATTTGGAGGTGTATCCTACTGCGGAGGATTTGGAGGTGTACCCCACTGTGGAGCATTTGGAGGGGTACCCCACTGCAGAACATTTGGAGGTGTACCCCATTGCTGATAACCATGACCCCATTTTCCATGTGAAGTTTGGCCCCTTTAATTATTACCACCAGATGATAGACTACCCGAAGGAAAACCACCCAAATTTTGATTTCCAGAGTGTTGCGCTGTACCTATCTGTTTCTCACACTTTTCACCGTCGCGTGTACAACCACTAAATAATTCAAGGAATTTAAATTCTCTTCAGTTGATATATCGGCATGGTTAATAAAATACTTACGCCAAAATATGTCTTTTTGAAGTTCACGCATGCTATCGCACCAAAAGTCATTGAATTTTGGAATTCCCATGGCTTCACATATTTCTTCAGCTTTACTGAATTCAGCAAAATCTTCTGGGTCAAAAGCACCTCGATGTAGTTGTGCAAAAGTTTGGCGTTGGAACTCTCTAAATCCAGTCATTGTATCTGTCAGGGTTGTCTCAAAATATTGTTTCCTACGGGCAGCGGTAGAAACTCATGAGCTTCCTGCACCTCTTTGGGAACTACTTGCACGGCTTAAACTCCCCCGTTATTGAGTTCTTGAATAAGGAATTCGGATCGCATCACGGGTGAATTCAGTGGAAGGACGTGCTTCATCGTCAATGTTAACACGGTACACCTCTTCATTTTCTTGTGTTTCGGGAACTTTGGTTTGCTCTCTATCACTCCCATTTGTATCTGAATTCACATGGTCTTCATCATTACCTACACCTCTATCACTCCCATCTGTGGCTGAATTCACATGGTATTCATCATTACCTACACTCTCATTCATCATCTCCTCTCTTCTTTGGTTTACAGAATATTGAGATTGTGAAAGAACATCATATAATGAGAAACAACGTTCCATCACGTCCCAAAATTCTGGCGGTTTTCGGTGAAGTGATTATTTTACACCCCTATTAAAAAAAATTTAAGTTTTGTAAATATCAATTTTTTAAACATCTACATTACTTAAATAAACATTTTTAGAAATATAATTTTTTTTTATAAATAATTACCGCTTCATGGTCTTTCCACCATTATTCAGATGCAGATATTATGGATGTTGTCGGATCAACCAAAATGCCGGTAGACGTTTTCGTAAGAGCTTTCCACTTTTTATACTTCTTTTTGAAATTATTAAGTTTTTTTTTTGAAAAACTTATAACTAACATTCATATTAAACTATTCGTTGAACTTTTTAGTGATAAACTCTCTAACCAAAAGGTGTCGGATCTTTAAGAGAGTAATTATATATGGTTAGTGCTTCGTCATACAATTCAATGAGTCTTCTTTTTCGTTGAAAAGTCCATTTAAAATTAGCTTCATTCTAAAATTTTAAAAACATATATTTATATTTTTAATCAAAAATATAACTAAATTATAAATTCAAAACGAATTAAAATGTAGAAAATTATCCGTGTTGTTGTTTGATTATGAGTACTTGTATTGCCCTATTCGAAAGAATTTGTGTTTCCTCGACGATTTGGTGTCATTTCTACAATAAAAATTTAAAAATAAAATTAATAAATTGATTTTTTATTATTTAAAATTTTTAATAACAATTTGAAACATAAAAAAATTTCGTAATTCTTATAAATTAAATACTTAATTAAAATTAAATTAATTCATAAAATATAATATTTTGATTTCCCACATTATTTTTATAAATACAAATAGTTGTAAATATAAAATAACTAAATTAATGAAAAGGTGTTGTGAATGTCATTTTTTTTTCTTTAATATCCCACTAATATTTTATAGAAAATTAATGAATTTATTTACAATATATTAACTACATTCAAATAATAATAATAGATACATAAGGATTTACTTTATAATTTATATCCTATTACTATATAATAATTGATTAAATTTTACAAATAAATCAAAATGTAAGTTTATGATTTTACAAATAACTAAATTAATGGCAAATATTTATGTATTTAATTTTTATTCTTATTTTAAATCCATTATTTTATATATATATATATATATACAAATATATATTTCTTTAACAATATATTTTAATAGATGGAAAAATAATCATAGCTAATCGAGAATAACATAATTTTTATCATATATAATTTAATAGTTGTATACATTTCACAATGAAATAAAAAATTTAAATTCAAATTTTTATAATACTCTAACTTATTTTAAAAATAAAAAATAATTATATTTTAATTAATTTTTAAAATAGCTATTTTAAGTAATCTAACTTCAAATTATCTTTTATTATGTTAATTAAATTTAACTTACAATATTCTTATAGTTTTTATAATTCGTTTTGCACAAACTAATATCAAACAATTAATCTAAACTTTTGAACAATGATCATATATTATTAACCACAATCGTTTACAATGTTTTTTTTATTTTTAAGATATTTTGAATTATTAGAGTAATTGTATTATTTAGAGAAAATTTGTATGAATATTTAGTAAAACTTTACAAAATTCCTTGAAAATTATGATCTCATATATTATGCAAAACCATTTTTTTATTATTTTTCCCCTTTCCAAAATTATATAAGTCCAATATTAATATTTATAGTACCTATGAAGTTCTTAATCATTAGCCCCATAATTCGTACTAAAATCAAACTATTTTTAATTACCAACATTTCAATTGAATACATAAATTTTGCTCTATAATATTTTTTGTTCATCCTCCTATCTACTATTTACTTAGATTTAGTATACATTACAATCCAATAAATATTAAAATTTTATACTGAGAGCTAACTAATAAAAACTAAGTGAAATGATACTAAATATACATGTATATGTGTATATTTATTAGTTTTGCTTATATCTGAAATAAATCATTCTTAAACATAATTATTTTACAAAATTTTAAATATACGTACAATACAAATATTTTTTAATTAAAAGTTTATATGATAAGTTTATTAAAGATTTCGAAAATAAAATATATATTTTTTAATCTCAAAATTATTAATGGTATAATTGTTAATAACATAGGTTAACAAGTATAAAATTATTTAACAAAATAATAAATTTACTTAATAATTAAAAAAACTTATTTTATTATTAATACTAACTTTATACTTTTAACCTATGTTTTGGTATAAATTAAAAACTAATTGGAGACAGAATATTAAACCAAGAATCTCTATTAATTATTATGTTAATATAAATTAATAAGTATAATAAGAAAACTTATAAAATGAACAAATCTTACTTTTTTATCTTCATTATCAATGTAGAGCCTACATATAAAAAATAAAAGATTTAGACTTCTTATATATATATTCTATTAATAATTATGTTAATATAAATTAATAAATATAATAACAAAATTAATAAAAACAGAAAAATCTTATTTGTCTCTCTTCTATATAATGTAGAACATACTTATACAAATGAAAGATTTGGACTTCTTATTTATATTTGGATAGTATAACTAAAATAATTTTTGTTATGTAAGATTTTTCTTTAATTAGGTAAGAGACATTTTTAAAATGGTTTACCAACTTTTCTTTTTTTGATAAAAAAAATAAACCAAATAATCCAAATATCCACCCAAAACACTTCTATTCTCCTATCTATTTAATGTTCATAGTGGTTTCTGATTTTGCTTTGTATTTTTTGGACCACATGTGCATTTCAAGTGGTTGCGTATTATTTGTCCTTGTGGTTCAATTTTACAAAACATTCTTTGAATGGTAACACATATGTTATTATCCTACAGGTGGAGGACCATACTTATACCACCCAAAAAAATGCTTGTCATTCAATACCTAAAAGTGGTTCATTTCCGCTTTTCAAGAAAATAAATTTTAGAAAAGAAAGATTCTAAAAAGCTTATATTATGGTCAAAAACCCATAAACTAGAGTATAATATATCAATTATTCGTAACAAAAAATTATGTACAAAATATAATATTTAAATTTATTTTAAAATTTGATTTAGTTTTGATGAAAGTTATGATTTTAATGAAAACTTTGTTGATAAATTACTTTTTGATGGAGTCTATATTAGATTTTAAAATTTTTAGTTTGTTATATATATATATATATCTCCAAATATTTATTTTTATTTTATAATCTAAATTTTTCTTTTAAATGATTTTTTAAATTTTAATTACTTTATTAATACAAATAGATAGATTATGTGTGCTTGAGCGGGTAGACTTTATGTTACTATGGTAATGTAATATGTATGATTTTATGAGTTTCTGTTAGGTTCGTTTTCACTGTGTAATCTCGACTGCTTAACCCACATTTTGTCTTGCAAATACAGAAGTACCGGATTCATTTCGTGTTGGTGGAATTTCATCTTGAAATCATACTAGAAGGCAAACTGTATACTAATATCACTGTAAAAAGAGGAATCGGCGAAACCCAAACATAATACACAACACCGACAGGTCCAACACCAACAAAAAAATAATTGAAACGTAGTGTTTACGAACATACACAACAAAACAACAACAACAACATATTTCTTCCTTCAGCCATGACAACCAATTAACTGAAATCAGTAAGATAGATCTATCTGCACACTAACTTTGAAACATGAAAATCGACAACCAGGATCAGAACAAAAGTAATCAGAGGAATAACCTTTAGAAGATAAGCAATTATATGACAGCAAACGAAACTTCTAACATGAGATTAGGGTTCTTTTAACATGAGATTAGGGTTTAGCTACAGACCTTCGTGTCTTTCAACCTCTTTTAACCGAAGTAAAATCCCTGAAAAAATCACCTTGAGTAACATGAAAACACAACACCAGAGAGTTACTAACAACAAGAAAACTAAACTATCTAAGCTACTCCGCAGCCTGAGATCATAAAAAAATAATCATAAAAAACCAAATGGTAACATTACCTCTCATCATAACGCCAAAGAGCGTTCACAATCCTGTCGAACCTAAAAATGCGAAACCGTGATCACATGCCAAACTACAGACAGGTCAAAAAGTTTTAGAGGCACACCAACCTTGAATCTTAGCGAGAGAAACAAAAGCTAAGTTTGTGAACGCGTCCTTAGAACCTCCAGAAGTTAAGCTTTTATTTTACAACCTTTAAGTTTTAACATCCTTTGCACTAAAGATATGAAGTCAAAAGAGAGAGCCTGTGTTACGTGAGAAACGGAACGAAGGAGAGGTTAAGCCGAGTCAACTCGCCTGTGACTTGATCTTTTAAATATAGTATCTGAAACCTTTACAAACACAGTGATGGCCGAGACAGAGAAGAATATTGAATTCCAAGCTGTTAGTAGGGTTAAATCATCCCAAAATCTTCCATTTTTCTACCGTCTCTTCAGTTTAAGGTCCAGGTATCTTTAAAAGGGAAGCCACAACATTTTTCGCAGAAAGAAGAAACAAACAAAAGAAGAAACAAATAGTCGATGACGAGTTCAGAATAAAAAAAAAAAATAGTCAATGATAAAAAAAGCAATAAGTTAATATGACAGCAAAGCATATCACATCAAACTGTTTATGAAAGACCCAAAAAAGAGTAGAGATCAGTGTAATACTTTCATACGGTTCATGCAATAGTCTTCATAAACAGTAAATTGGATCTAGTTTCATATGTTCCACCTGAAAAAGATGAGATTCAACAAACAAGCTAATAGAAAAAAATATACAAAATTGGAAGATAGCAGAAAGAGATGATTTCAGGAGCACATGTAGTTCAAACTTATCCTTTACATGGCCACCTGATGAGATCCCACGTCTACCGGACCAATAGGACTCAACCGGGACGATATTAAAACCCCCGTGCATACCGACCATGAACCATCGACCACATACCAGATCACGCCAACGGACCATGACCGAAGACTTCAACCGGGTTACCGAATGACTTTTAGGCCAGATGGAGGTTAATGGACTCATTAGACAATTTGTAGACTTGGGCATCAATATGGGCCAAGGACCGCAGCCCATAGCCATTTCACTCCTAGCCGGGCCAAGCCAAGAAGAGCAGACCATAAAGAATTGCCCAACAAACTTGTGGGTTTTCAGGGTCGGTGCAATGTACTTAACAACTCTCTATTGATATAGTAGATAAACCACATATATACATATATATATATATACACATGCAAAGATGTAATTAAAAACCAACTAATGCTAAAATTACAATTAGCTTAGGCTTTGAATGGTAAAAACAGTTCAAGTAGACTAAACTAGATGCGGACAAAACCATTGTATTTTTAAGGCGGATTGTGGTCCGCTGCGGACTGTGTTTATAACTTCACAAAAATTGTCTGCAGTGGATTTCTTTGATTTTTTTTCAATCCGCACTAGTGCGGACTAAATAATGTGAATAGTAAATAAAAATGGTCTTGGCCATTTGCGGAGTAATCCGCTTAAACGGCTGTTACCATTCAAACCATTACTCAAATTAAGTCATTATAATTATTTTATAACTTGTTAAAAGTTATCAAAAGATATTGGTTTTACTGTAGTAAATAGAAGATTATTAAAGATTATATAAAAAAAAACTAAATACTTCTAGTTTTTTTAATATTAAATGAAAGATATTATAAACAAATCAGTTTAAGTAAATATTTTTTAAAAATTATATAGAAAACTATTAAATTAGAATATAGAAAATTACAATTAACTTAAGATGATAATTTAGAATATTTTATTGATCATTTAAAAGCTTATGTTAGAAAATTTAAAATTATATAATGTCCATTTTATTAGTATAATATTTAATTGACTAGTGTATTGAGTTTAAAAGGTATATAATGTTAATTTTATTAGTATAAGAATTAATTAAAACCATTATCTTACCTATGAATTAATCCTATACATAAAGTTTTTTTTATTAATATATTTCATCTATTTTTTTGCCACCAATATATATTCTAAGTTATATATGATGAATTATATAATTGAGAAAATTATTTTAAATTATGAAATTATTTTAATATAATATTAATTTAATTTCTTATTAATAGAAACTTATATATACTCTTAATTCCTAATGTAATATTAAGTTAATTTTTGTTTAATAGAAATTTATATATATAATTTTGTTATTATTTTAAAATAGAAAGTTTCTAATCTGACATTAAGTTAATTTTTTATTTAATTGAAATTTATAAATAATTTTTTATCTTATTTTATATTAGAAAGTTTCCTAATCTAATATTAATTATTTTTATTTTAAAGAAATTTATAGATATTTTCATTATCTTATTTATTGATAATTTTCTTATCTTATTTATTTTCTATTAATAATACAACTATAAAATTTAGAATTTTATTTTATTTTATAATATTGATGTGAAATAAAATTATTGGTTTTTTAAATTATGGGAAGACAACCTATTTCCACTTCAAAACTATCATATAACACCAAATTTATACAAAGTTTAGACCTCAACTTAAATCTACATCAAATAATAGCTGTAAACATATTTCTCCACCAAAACATAATTCGAAACCAATTTATCCATAAATGTCAATTTTGTTGGTTTTCACTAACCAATTAGTATTAAACCAATTAAATCACTATTAAACTAATTTTGTATTGAATTTAACTCAACTTTAATCAGATTCATAACAAAAAAAAATATCAATCCATAAGTAACCATGTCCTAACTAACCCGACCTAATCTTCTTTTCTTCTTCACCCGACCATAGTTTTTGACTTTTTTCCTTTGTTCATCAATTTGTTTTTTGTTTTTTAAAATTAAATCTAACTTTTTCTATTTTCGTCTGAATTTCTCAAATCAATGTACATTCATCCTCTTCTGTGCATTTACTAGCAATTCTACTCGACACTGTTTTTAAATGATTTTCCAGTTTCTTCGTATTTGTTCTTCAGTTTTTAATCGTGTGAGAGTTAGGTGATTTGAGAGTAACATCTTTCTACAAGTTCCTCACAGCTTCGTTACAATTGACTTAATTCTACTTTATTCAAATCATTATCATAACTTGGTTTAATAATTCTACAAATTTTTTTAATACATTCTTAATGACATTTAGTTTTAACATAGCAAAAACATAATAGATTTACTTAAAATCTTTTAATGCAAATATATTTAAAATATATTATATCATTTTCTTATACTTATATTTCTTTATAGGAATATTAATTCTATTAAATAATAAAAAAGTTGTCATTTACTGATGCTGTTAGAGTGAGAAAATTTTCTCATTAATTTTTTTGTTATCAGATCTGCTTTAGGTCGGCGTTGGTGGGCAACTACAGCCATGGTGTCAGCCACTGCGTTTGTTTCGTGATTTAATCTGTCTTTGTTTCTTCAGTTTTCTTAAGGGTTTTTTAGATGATTCAGTTGGTGAAGAAGGCTTCTCGGTAGCAGTTGGAGAGAGATCCGTCGGATCTAAGATGCTGGGCTGAGGGAGACGCCGGATCTGTTAGATCTTTGTTCTTCATCATCTTTCTCTTTTTTTTTTATCATCTTTTTCTTATTTGTCTTTTCTTACAGTTTTTATTTGTTTCTGTTTTTTTTTATCATCTTTTTGTCTTCGCCTTACGCTGGCATAGTAATTTTGTGATTTTCTTAGAGTTAAACTAAAATATGACTTAATTTTATAGTTTTAAGTTTTATTAATTATATACATACGAAAAACTTACATTAGAAGTAAATATTTGATTTCTAAAACTATCTTTAGTCATTCTCTTATCTATGATCTTATTAAAATATTTGATAATTCTATCCAATTTATAAGCTCTTACATAAGCTTAGGCTATATTGGAGTCAAATAAGTTTTCTAGAAAATTGGAATTGATATGGTTCAATCCATTTTTTTTAATCGATATCTACTTATATCAATTTTTCTCTATGAGTTTTCTTTTTATACAAGCAACATTTTTTCTAATATTTTATTTATCAACTTTTCTTCTTTATTTTCTTTCTTTTTATATTTTTTTGGCTCTTCTTAATCCTCATCTTTTCTTTCTCCATTTTAATCGTTTTTTCTTTTTGATTTCTGTTTCTCTCGGTTTTTCCACATCTTCCTTTTTTTTTTTCATCTTCTGTGACTTTTTCCGTCTCATCATGTTTGTGTCTTTCTGATCTATGTTTGCTCCTGTATTTGTAAATTTACGACTACAAGTCAATTACACTACAATACATTTTAACTACAATTATTTGCTTCATATGCCAAATATATTTTTTATAAATAGAGTAAAAATTATTGATAAAATACTTGATTGGAAAAAGAAGAACAAAATCTAATGAAGAAGATGAAGAAGACAAAAAAACAAGAAGAATAGGAATACAAACATAACAAAGAATTTGAAGAATGATGAAAAAAAAAGAAGAAGAAAAGATAAATCAGGATGAAAAGATCAATAGAAACGGTAAAATAAATTGAAGATCTTGAGAAATACAAGTAAATACGAGAAGGAAGAAGATTAAAAGAAAACAAAAGGAGGTTTGGAGAAGGAAAAAAAATATGAGAAGAGAAGGGGAAGGAAAAGACAAATCATGAATGTTTTCTGAATATTTCTACGAATAAAAAGTTGACGATGATGAAGAAGATGAAGAAGACAAAGAAACAAAAAAGAGTCGATGAATGCGAATTTGGAAATGGTGAGAGAATATATAAAGCATAAAAGTATAATAAAAAACATGGATGATACAAAGATTATAAAGAAGAAAAAGAATAAAAAGAAGGAGAAGAAGATGAATTAGTTGGACAAGTAGAATAAACGTTGAAGTAAGACGGAACCGCACCAGGGCAGGCAATATCTGTCCCATTAGATGATAATTTTCTCCATACAACTGGAAAACATACGGTGCAGTGCCATTATTTATAGTATAATTTATTTTTCCTCTAAGCGATGTGAACAAAACATCATGTTATGAGCTTTTATGTGTTTCAGAAAACGATTCCCGCGAGAGACTGAGGATGCACGGAGACAAGGCTTCGTCCATATTCACGCCATCATTGCCGAACAACCATTTAAAGTAAGTACCATTCAATTCGGATTATGCGGACTAATGAGTTTTCCTTTTTGTTTTGTGTCTTAATTCCTTTTCTTTTATTTTCGGCAATGTAATATGCCATTAAAGTTTATGACCGTTGTATCTTTGCTTCAAGTCCCCTCGAAGGGCAAAGCTACATCGGCTATCTTTATAAGGCCCCTCTAAGCAGCCGTGTATTTTACAACTTTTTATCAATAAACAACCAAGTATTCTCTTAAGAGCAATCTTATTCGCTTAGGCCAAAACCGGGTTTTTTCTAAGTTTTTATCAAGTCTTATCAAACTCTCTTCCATCGAGTTTGAGGCAACTATCGATCCCCCAGTGTGTTCACCGTTCGTGTTTAGCTCATCGGACAGCGCCGGACGGCCAGCCGATTGAGAAATCATCAATAACCAACTTTTGTTTTTTGGGCCAGTCCTGGATGGCTTTACCTTCTCTTCATCCACCTTTAATCCCTGAGAACTTATAACAAATCCTAGAAACACAAGCTGAACAGTGCAGAAAATACACTTCTTGAGATTGGCATATAAGTTCTCCAGCCTAAGAGTTTTGTAAAACCTTTTCAAGATGACCAATATGTTCATCTAGGCTAGTACTGTATATCAAGATATTATCGAAATACACCATTACAAACTTATAGATGTAATCATTGAGAACATGGTTCATGCGTCTTATGAAAGTGCTAGGGGCGTTGGTAAGGCCAAAGGGCATGACAAGCCGTTCATATAGTCCATGTTTGGTTTTGAAGGCTGTCTTCCATTCGTCTCCTTCCTTCATTCTGACCTGGTGGTAGCCACTCTTGAGGTCCAACTTGGAAAACACGGTTGCATCTCTGAGCTCGTCCAGCATGTCATCGAGCCGTGGAATAGGGTGCCTGTACTTGACCGTGATGTTGTTGATGGCCCGGCAGTTAACACACATTCTCCAAGAATCGTCTTTCTTTGGGACCAGCAAGACAGGTACAGCACACGGGCTAAGACTCTCTCGAATGTAACCCTTGCTCATGAGGTCCTGAACCTGTTTCTCGAGTTCATTAGCCTCCTCGGGTTCATGTGGTACGCAGGTCGGTTTGGCAGTAGAGCACCCGGATCTAAGTCTATCTGATGCTCAATCCCTCTGACGGGTGGCAAGCCGGTGGGAATGTCATCTGGAAACACGTATTTGAAGGTGTCTTGTAGTTGCTTGATGCCCTCCGGGTAGTCTGGTTCTTGATTCCCTGAAAAATACCCTTCTCGAAAGATCATGAGCAGTACTTGACATTTCATTTCTAATGACTTAGCAACTCTACTCGGAGTGATGTAAAGAGAAGTCTTGTCGTTCTTACTTACCTTGGCACCTTTTTCCATAGCCTTTTGTAAGTTGTGAACTTCTTATGGGGAACGTGGTGCCATGTTGTGTTTCTTGCTTTGATGCATGAAACTGTATACATTGGACCGGCCGTTTTGGAATGTCTCCTTGTCAAATTGCCATGGTCGGCCGATGAGGATGTGGCCAGCTTTCATTGGCACATCATACAAGACCTGGCCAGAGTATTTCCCAATGCTGAAGGGAATTACAACTTGTTCACCAATGTCGAGCTCGGTGTCATCATTGAGCCACCTCAGTCTGTACGGCCTGGGGTGTTTGGTCTTCGTGAATCCAAACCTATCCACAAGGTATTTGCTTGCAACATTAGTACAAGATCCTCCATCAAGTATTAAACTACATACCTTGGAAGCTACGGTGCAACGAGTGTGGAAGATGTTCTCTCGTTGGACGGTTTCTGGTTCGAACAGGGCGCTGAGTGACCGCCAGGTAACGACGATCTCTCCTACGTCAGGGTAGTCGGTGATCTCTTCCTCGGAGTCAGGTTGGTCAGCTTCGTCCTGTGATTAATACTCTCTAACCTCTCGGATGACCAGCAATCTTTGGTTTGGGCAATCCCTCGCGAAGTGTCCTCTGCCTTTGCATTTGAAGCAGACAGTGTCTCGGGTCCTCGGGTTGGGAGTCTGGCTGGAACCGGTGGAAGGGGCTTTTCCGAGGTCAGGGATCGGTCTCTTGGCCTTCGAGTCGGTTTCGATGGTCTTGCCCTTGTCGAAGTTACGCGGTGGCGGGGGCTGTGTCCAGGGCGTTCTGGCTCGACCGGTGGTTGCGACTTTGCACTTGATATGCTGCTCAGTTTGTATCGAGAGGTGGAGCAGCTTGTCCAAGGCACAGTACGGCTGTCTTTCTACCTTCCGAGCAATGCGCTCTTGAAGGCCATCGAGGAACTAGGCCATGAGAGTCTCGGGGGAATCCTGGACTTCTAGCCGGTTGGTGAGGGTTTCGAATTCCTCGAAGTATTCCTCCACCGTTTTGGTTCCTTGGGTGAGTTTCCGGAACATCGCGGTGATAGTAGGCAGGGACATAGCGTTTCCGGAGCTGGAAGCTCATGTCGTCCCATGTGGAGATGGGTGAAGGTGGTGTCTCCTCCGGTCCGTGACAACTCGATCCCACCAAACCAGGGCATTGTCGGTGAGTTGAGCCTGGCCTAGGGCGATCTTTCTTACCTCGGGGTAGTAGTAGTATTCAAAGATGTACTCCATGCGCCTCTCCCAATCCAGGTAGGATTCAGGGTCAATCTTACCAGCAAAGGTCGGTGGCGAGAGCTTGAGGTCCTTGTTGCCGTGCTAAGGTTGCTCCTTGTCGTGTTCGCGATGTCGTCCTCTGTCGCGTCTCCTATCGGGTCCATTGCCGTGTTGGTCGGGACCGTGTCGCGGGTGATTGTTGGCGCGATGTCCTTCATTGCCGGTTCAGTGTTGGACATATCGTCGTTGGTGTTGCAGCGTTGCTCGAGGCGTTCGAGATGCGTTTGGATGGCCGTGAGGGTGGCGAGTAGCTGGCCGTTGGTTGGCTCGACTTCTCCCATGGTGTTGCAAAGTTTGGTACCTAAAGCAATTCAAAAGAAAGTAGGTGATCTGCGAAAAATGACTAAGGAAAAGACGAATGCAAGGGTGTTATATATATATATATATATATATATATATTTTTAAATGAAAAGAAATGACAAATGCGGAGAATCCAAATATGGCAAGTAGTAATGACGTTTAACCTAATGCACATTTGAAAAAGAAGCTATGGATGCGGCGCTAAGAAGATATAGATTTTTTTATTTTTATTTTAGAATGATCGAATGAAGAACAATAAAATGAAATCGAAAAAACAAAGATTGAATAAACCTGGGCCAGGAGTGTTTAAGCTCGGATACCAAGATGAAACGACCCTCAATCCGTGGGTGAGACTTAGGTGTTGGAGGTTGAGAACTTGGTCGTACAGCTCTGCCTTTTAACCGGGTGGTGGGATGATCGGTGATACAATCATGAAAATCATAAAAAGAGACATAATTCAACTCTAATGGATTAAAAGCAAAGTGGCATCTTCAACATTCAAAGATGATGATTATGGGTTCATTTATGGAGTTTTGGACATGATGAGCACTCAAAAACCTATCCATGATGTTATATATCAAGTCCAGCCCATTTTGATGCTATTACAAGTCCAAGAAGAGTCCAAATAAATCACTTAATTTTTTGCATAAGAAAAGTGACGAAAATTGGAGTTCAAGAGTCTTTGGAGGCCAAGAGTTGTTTAACTTCATTCATTTAATTTAGTATTGGTCTTTACTTTATTAATTTTCTTTTTCTAGAATTTTCTACAAGTATTATCTGTAAATACTGATGTAATCCCATTTTTAATAATAAGCCTTTTTGTTATTTTTGGAATCTTTTGAGAGGTTATCTCATTTTTCTCTGATCATGGTGTGTAATATCCATTGATCAAATCCTCTTTTTGGTGTCTTGGTGAATCATATCCTTGGCCAAAGGAGTGGGAATATCAGAAGTCTTCTGCAGCTTCTGTGCGACCATTCATTTCCACCGCCTTGTTCTACAAGGATTATCCAACTTACCAACTTAGAGTGCATATTCATTGGGAGGATTGCATCATTTGGTATCAGAGCAACACTCTGAGTTTGGTATTCTATCTTTATACCATTTTCTCAACTCTTCATTTTCTTTCATCCATCTTCTACCTTTTCATCTTCTTTTCTTATATTTTATATTTTTTTATATATTTAATTGTTTTCGTCAGAAAAAAAAAAAAGAAAAAAAAATTTGAGAAAAATATAAAAAAAAAAGAGAAAAAAAGTAATACAAATAAAAAAAAGGAAAAACAAATATTTTTGTTTGTTTCTACCATTTCTTTTGTTATACAGATTTGAGGGCAAATCCTTTTCAAGAGAGAAGGGATGATACAATCATGAAAATCATAAAAAGAGACATGATTCAACTATAATGGATTAAAAGCAAAGTGGCATCTTCAACATTCAAAGATAATTATTATGGGTTTATTTATGGAGTTTCGGACATGATGAGCTCTCAAAAATCTATGCATGATGTTATATATCAAGTCCAGCCCATTTTGAAGCTATTACAAGTCCAAGAAGAGTCCAAATAAATCACTTAATTTTCTGCATAAGAAAAGTGACGAAAATTGGAGTTCAAGAGTCTTTGGAGGCCAAGAGTTGTTCAACTTCATTCATTTAATTTAGTCTTGGTCTTTACCTTATTAATTTTCTTTTTCTAGAATTTTCTACAAATATTATCTATAAATACTGATGTAATCCCATTTTTAATAATAAGCCTTTTTATTATTTTTGGAACCTTTTGAGAGGTTATCTCATTTTTCTCTGATCATGGTGTGTAATATCCATTGATCAAATCCTCCTTTTGGTGTCTTGGTGAGTCATATCCTTGGCCAAAGGAGTGGGAATATCAGAAGTATTCTCAGTTTCTGTGCGACCATTCATTTCTACTGCCTTGTTCAACAAGGATTATCCAACTTACCAACTTAGAGTTCATATTCCTTGGGAGGATTGCATCAATCGGGATGTGATGCAGAACTATCGGGACGCGGGTGAGTGCTATTGGGATGCAGTACGAGTGCTCGGGACGCGGTACGGTAGGCTCGGGACCCGGGGTGATAGTCTCGGGACACTGGGTGATGATATCGGGATACATCACGATGGCTCGGGATGCGATACGGAAGGCTCGGGACGCGGGAGTGATGGTATCGAGACGCGATCGAATGTCGGGTGATGACACGATAACTGGGGACGCAGCATGGTGATCTCCAGGACGTGGTACGAGACGCGATTAGGTATCGGGTGATGGCACGATGACTCGGGACGCAGCACGGTGATCTCCGGGACGCGGTACGATGGATTTGGGATGCGGTACGGGATGCGTCTCAGTGATTTGCGATAGTCAGTTATTGATGATTTCTCAATCGGCTGGCCGTTCGGCGCTGTCCGATGAGCTATAAACGAACGGTGAACACACTGGGGGATCGATAGTCGCCACAAACTCGATGAAAGAGAGTTTGATAAGACTTGATAAAAACTTAGACAAAACCCGGTTTTAGCCTAAGCGAATAAGATTACTCTTAAGAGAATACTCGGTTGTTTATTGATAAAAAGTTGTAAAATACATGGCTGCTTAGAGGGGCCTTATAAAGATAGCCGACGCAGCTTTACCCTTTGAGGGGACTTGAAACAAAGATACAATGGTCATAAACTTTAATGGAATAGTACATTGCCGAAAATAAAAGAAAAGGAATTAAAACACAAAACAAAAAGGAAAACTCATTAGTCC
Organism: Sisymbrium altissimum; assembly: GCA_900406495.1. Taxonomy (NCBI): domain Eukaryota; kingdom Viridiplantae; phylum Streptophyta; class Magnoliopsida; order Brassicales; family Brassicaceae; genus Sisymbrium; species Sisymbrium altissimum. The sequence continues at coordinate 25,114 of OVBI01001034.1, read as the reverse complement.
GCATAATCCGAATTGAATGGTACTTACCTTAAATGGTTGTTCGGCAATGATGGCGTGAATATGGACTAAGCCTTGTCTCCGTGCATCCTCAGTCTCTCGCGGGCTGGATGCTGAAAATGGACAAGTTTGCTGGGCCATTCTTTATGGTCTGCTCTTCTTGACTTGGCCCGGCTCGGAGTGAAATGGCTATGGGCTGTGGTCCGTGGCCCATATTGATGTCCAACTCTGCAAATTGTCCAATGAGTCCATTAACCTCCATATGGTTTAAAAGTCCATTGGTAGCCCGGTTGAAGTCTTCGGTCATGGTCCGTTGGCCTGATCTGGTCCGTGGTCGATGGTTCATGGTCGGTATGCTTGGGGGTCTTAATAACGTCCCGGTTGAATACGATTGGTCCGGTAGACGTGGGATCTCATCAAGTAGCCATGTAGAAGATAAGTTTGAACTGCATGTGCTCCTGAAATCATCTCTTTTTACTATCTTCCAATTTTGTAATAATTTTCATGAATATATTTTGAAGGAATCTTGTTTGCGGCTTAGATTCCTTTCTATAATTAATAAATTTAAAGAAAAACCAAGAGTTTGCATTGGTTCTATAACTTCTTCACCTTGAAAAAAAATCCAAAAAAAAAACATACAATTTTAGTAGTCCTACAGTATAACTAGTTGGACTTTTATGTTATTTCTATCATTCATGCTAATTGTGTTAGTCAAATTAGTTACAGTAGTCGTACAAGTCGAAATAGTTATGCTAGTCGTACATGTCAAACTAGCCATACTATTCGTACTAGCTATATTAATTATATTTGATATTAGATTGAATTAAGTGAATTAGGGAGTATGCCCCGCGCCTTGCGCGGGCAATCTATAATAAAAAAAATATTACTAAAACAGATTATATATTTCAAAAATCTCAAAACAAAAAGAGAATCTATTATAGGATGGTCATAAAACACCAGTGTAAACATACGAAAACATGAAATTTCAAACTCACATAGAATAAATATTATACAAAACTTATTTGTATACTATATTCAATATGTTCTTCTTCGGTTTCCCCTTCTCATCCGCTATCAAAATCTTCAATCCTCCTCTCCTATTCACTTTGGATACAACATCATATAACTGACCATGCCAAAACACAGGTCTTGGCAAAAACAACCCAACCCTTTGCGATATTTGACTTTGACTTTTATTAATAATCATCGCGAAAGCAAGGACAATAGGAAATTGTTTACGCCTCATTCTAAACCAAAATCTTATCTTTGGCAGTGTAACAAAAAACCAGAGCAAAACCTTCTGACCACCTTTTCACCTGTAAAAAGCTTGGCTTGAATCACGTGATTTGCTAACTGTGTCACAAGTAATTTGGTACCATTGCACAATCCACCGTTAGGATATTAATTCCTAAGCAACATAATCAGAGCACCGATCTTCTAGTTCATAGTTTGGTAATCCAGATACCTTAAAATTATTTAGGTATTTGTTAGTGTACACAACATCATCCATTCTACTTGTATACAGAATATTGATACTATCCGTACTGAGATACGAACACTCCACACTTTGCCATATACAAAACCACAATTAAGATAAAATTTAATAAAACATCTAAACAAAATTAAAAACAAAATAATCACTTGAAAAATCACTTACCACTTGGGATAACATATAGTCATTTATCACATTGATACCTTGGTTACGCAGATTCAATATAGCCCGTTCTTGGAAAAATATAGAATCACGCTTGGTTGCAAAAGAGCACCCATTGACTTCCTTAATCTGGGGCATGGGATCCTTCCAATCGGTTACCAATAAATCTTCAGGAATATCAATCTCCACATCCCATTATTAGGCTGGTTGATCTTTCCATTACCTACATCCAGTATCCAATCGGAAAATTCTCTAAGTCCATCTGTATATTGTATGATAAGGTGTATATTCGTCATGAGCTCTCTAACCTATTGGGCTTAATTTTTTTTTTCTTCCATCAACTTTCTATTCTACTACTTTTTCATCAACTGCGGTTTTTTTTTTTTAAAAAAAGAAGTTTCATGTTTTTTAAAAAGATATATATTTTGTTTTTCTTTTATGATTTCTTCTTCAACGAACCGATAACATCATTTTCTTTCTCATTTTTATCTTTCCATTTTTGTTTCACCCTCATCTTTTTCTTCTTCTTCTTCAACATCGTCTTTTGTTTTTTGTTCATCTTTATTTTTCCCACCTTTTGTCTTCTTCTCTAAAATTTAACTATTCATCTTCGTCTTTTTTTGTGATCATTTTAATAGTCTTCATCTTCTCCACCTTCTAATTTTTTTGTTATTTCCATATTCCTTTTTCTATTTATTTTTAGTTTTTTTTTTAAAAAAATTATCTAATTTTTCTTTTCATTCTTCGTCCTTTCTTTCTTATTTTTCTTAATATTTTTCATCTTTTCCAACTTCTTTTTCTTTCATTTTTTTTTTGTCTCTTTTGGCTTTCTCTCGTCTTCTTCTTTCCTATGACTTGTCATATTCTTTGTCATCTTTTGTATTTTTCTCGAGTTTCCTACTAATTTATATTTTCGTTCTTTTTCATTATTGTGTTTGATTCCCTTTCTTCAAAATATTTGTTTACCCATTTATTTATTATAATTTTTTTTTAGTTTTCTTTGTCTATCATTTTTATTGTCTTAAATTTTCAAATTTTCTTAATACACTTCTTCTTCTCCCTTTTTGTTGTTTAAATTTTTCTTGTCCTTATCCTTCATCATTCTTGTTTCCTCTAACTACTTATTTGTCTTCTTATTTCTCTTCATCTTCTCCCTCTTTCTTTTATTTATCTTTTTGGTTTTTCAATACCCTCATAAATTCTGCCTTTTTATTCATCATTTTTTACTTTCTCTTTGTCTTGTCTAGCTTCTCCTTTTCTTCTGGTTTCTATTTGGTTTATCTTTCAATTTTTTTACATTTTTTTTATTTTATCTTCCTTTTTTTTATGTTTATGTATTTTTTTTTTGTACTATTTTTTATTTTTCAGGTTTTTCTTTGTCTTATCTTTGTCTTTTTCTTGCCCTTTAACATATGCTTCTTCTTTTTGTCTTGTTCTTCTTCTTATTTGCATGTATTTCATATGTCTTCTTCTTTGTCTCTCTAACTTATTCTCCATAAGTATCTTTTCTAGATATGTTTCTTATTCTTCCTCTTCATTGTTTTTTGTCTTTTTTTTTTTGTTTTATTTTCTTATTCTCTTTCTTTCTTTTTCTAAGTTTCTTTATTTTTTTCTTGTGGTCTATCTTTGTCCTTCATCATCTTTCTCTTTTTTTTTTATCATCTTTTTGTCTTTGCTTTACGCCGGCATAGTAATTTTGTGATTTTCTTAGAATTAAATTAAAATATGACTTATTTTTTTTGTTTTAAGTTTTATTAATTATATACATACTAAAAACTTACATTAGAAGTAAATATTTGATTTCTAAAACTATCTTTAGTCATTCTCTTATCTATATTCTTATTAAAATATTGGATAATTCTATCCAATTTATAAGCTCTTACATAAGCTTAAGCTATATTGGAGTCAAATAAGTTTTCTAGAAAATTGGAGTTGACATGGTTCAATCCATTTTTTTTTAATGTATATCTACTTATATCAATATTTCTTTATGAGTTTTCTCTTTATACCAGCAACATTTTTTCTAATATTTTATTTATCAATTTTTTCTTCTTTATTTTCTTTCTTTTTATATTTTTTTGGCTCTTCTTAATCCTCATCTTTTCTTTCTCCATTTTAATCGTTTTTCCTTTTTGATTTCTGTTTCTCTCGGTTTTTCCACATCTTCCTATTCTTCTTTATTTTTTTTTTTCATCTTCTGTGACTTTTTCCGTTTCATCTTCGTCTTTTCCTTCTTCATCCTCTCCTTCTTATGTTTTGTCTTCTTCTTCTTCCTCTTTTTCAACATTTTTTTTTTCATCTTTATCTTCTTCTTTTTAATCACCTTCTAACTTCTTTCTTAATCATTTTTGTAATCTTTGTCTTCTCCTACTTCTTATTGATACTGTTTTTATTTGGCTTATCTTCGCATTCTTTCTTATCTTCTCATTTTTCCACTTTGTCTTCTTTTATCTCCAAGTCTTCTTTTATTTTTTCCCTTTTTTTTATTGTAGTCTTCTATTCTTTTTTAAATTATTCATCATCTTTAATTGCTTCTTTTTCAACATTTTTGTCTTATCCTTCTTCTTAAACTTATTCTGAATTTTGTTCTTCTTCTTATTCTCCTTTCCACTTCTTTTTTTCTTCCATTTTTCTTCAACACTTTTCTTCGAAATCTCTATTTCTCTCCATTCTCTTATTTTTCGTCCTCTTCATCTTATCTGTTGTCTTCTTCCTATTACTAATCGTCTGTCCTTATTCTATTTTTCATCTTTTTTTGGCAATTCTTGTTCATCGACATTTTTTCTCCATCATCTTTGTCTGCTCAAAATCTGAATTTTTCTTCCTATTCGTCCAACTTTTATTCTACTTGTCCAACTAATTCATCTTCTTCTCCTTCTTCTTCTTACTCTTCTTCTTCTTTAAATCTTTGTATTATCCATGTTTTTTTTATTATACTTCTATACTTTATGTCTTCTCCTCACCATTTCCAAATTCGCATTCATCGACTCTTTTTTGTTTCTTCGTCTTCTTCATCATCATCAACTTTTTATTCGTAGAAATATTCAGAAAACAATCATGATTTGTCTTTTTCTTCCTCTTCTCTTCTCATATTTTGTTTTCTTCTCCAGACCTCCTTTTGTTTTCTTTTAATTTTCTTCTTTCTCGTATTCACTTGTCTTTTTCAAGATATTTAATTTATTTTACTATTTCTATTGATCTTTTCATCCTAATTTATCTTTTCTTCTTTTTTTTCCTCATTCTTCAAATTCTTTGTTATATTTGTATTCTTATTCTTCTGGTTTTTTTGTCTTCTTCATCTTCTTCATTAGATTTTGTTATTCTCTTTCCAATCAAGTATTTCTCAATAAATTTTACTCTATTTATAAAAAATATATTTGGCATATGAAATACATGAATGTAGTTAAAATGTATTGTAGTGTAGATCAGAAAGACACAAACATGATTTCTAGCATTATTCTATAGGGTTTCAATCAATAAGATCAGAATGTTTGTGCAAAATCACCAGGTTCCTTACTCTTCACCAGTTTGATTATCATCTCTTGTGCTTATTATGGTTTCCCAATCAAACTGTATGTGTATCATGAGAACAGCACGTAACTATCACATCCCTTGAAATTTCTCTTTACTCTAAACCATAAAACCCAATATGTCGTTGCATATAGAACTAAACAGAACTTCAAACTCATATGCTTTCAGATTCTAATTGCAAAAACAAAAGAATTTTGAAGCTAAGGAGCTTTACAAATCGGATGAGATTCAGTATTCACTCGCAACTATTTGGCAATGCACTAGTAAGACCACCTCCCCGAAGATGAACATCCATCCTTTAAGGCAGACCAATGGCAACCACAAGCCTACCCAGCTGGAAAAAAATGATCGTAAGCCGCAGATTGAAGAGAAAAATAGAAATCTTTACACATGTACGGATCTGATCAGAAACAGTAAGGTTTGAACACTTTCGCAATCCACAAAAGAAATGTTAAAATAATTTTACACTTTGCTCAAAGTGAGAGTTGTTCTCGAGATCATACGATAGATTACGATGAAATTAGGATCCGGCTTCTTCCCTCTCCACCTTTGTCACACAAAACGATGCGGCTCCAGGTAGTCGATGACTCAGTGCGATCTTCGGAATTCTTTTTCTTTTTCTTCTTCTCCCTCTTCTTTATATTTTGACTTTTTCATTCTTATTTTTTCTTTATATCTCTTCATTATCTTCTGGATTTTATTCATTCTCATCTTCTTCATTCACCATCTTTATCATTTTTGTCTTCTTCAACTTTTTTCTTCTTCCAAGTTTTTGTTTGTCTCATATTCGTCTTGTTTCTTGACTTCACCTTCTTTTATGTGGACTTCTATTCTCCACCTTATTTCTCCCTCTTCTTTTATGTTATGGTTATTCTTCATCCTTTCTTTTTCCTTCCGCCTCTTCATCATCTTCAAATTTTTTATTTTTAATTCTTCTTCCACTTTTGTACTCATCCTCTTCTTTTTCCTTCTCAAATATTTTTTTCTCGTTTTTGTCTTCTTCCTTATCTTCTCTTTTTTTTTGTACTCATCCTCTTTTTCTCTCTCTCTTCACCCTCCAAAAGAATAGTAGCTATACCACTGACACTAAAGATGATTTTACCTCTGACCAAAGGGTAGATTCCAAGTTCCTCCATAATAACGTTTTTTCCGCCCCACCAAAACCAAAAACGAAAAACATTTCTCCTTTATTATGAGTTATAATATCAATAATTTTTTCATAAATACCACTCTGCTCAGCTGTAATAGTTAATAGAAACATTGCATGTTTGACTTTTAGCACTTCACGATCATAAGACTGTTCATCCATATTTAACTTTTTTCCTTGTACCTCTTCATCACCAACTTTTTTTTTAGTACTTCTCTTTCTTATGATCTCTCCTTTAATCTCGTATTTGTTCTTTCTCGCCTTCTACTATTTTTGTTTCGTCTTCTTTTTCTTTTTCCTCTTCTTTATATTTTGGCTTTCTTTCATCTTTTCTCAGTTTTCATTGTTTTTTCTTTTCTTTTTTAACTTGATATTTTCTTCTTCTCCTTCTTCCTCTTCCATATTTTGTTTTCATGTTCATTTTCTCCAACTTCTTATTGTTTTTTATCGTCTTCTTCTGAAAATTTTGTTTTTCTTTGTCTTCTTCTTATGTTTCTTCATCTTCCTCTTCTTCCATTTTATGTCTTGTGTGGACAATAAATAATATGATTTAAATTTTAATTGTAAATTTATTAATTATCTACACAATAAAACATATATGTTAGAAGAAAAAAAAGTTAAACATTTACTATTCTGTATTAGTTATATTAATTTCTCAATAGATTTTAAAATCTAAGACTTTATAAATATTAAATTAAAATACAAGTAGGAAAATTAATAATAAAATTTTACTTTTTTTCTTCTCCATCTTGATCATCTTCATCTTTTGTAATATTTTTTTCTTTAAGTTCTTCTCTTTCTTTCACTTTGTACTCTTCTATTTCTTCTCCCTCTTCATCTTCTTCTTTATATTTTGGTTTTTCCATCCTCATTTTTTCTTTTTATCCCTTCAGCATCCTCTATCTTTTTTAGTTTCTCTTCAGCGTCTTCTTCTTCCACTTCTATACTTCTATAATGATAGTCTTTCTCTTTTCCGGATATTTTTTCTTCCAAGTTTATTCCGTCTTGTTTTCATTCTTTCTCATCTCCTATTTTTTGGTTTAATCTTTTTCTTCTCCCTCTTCTCTATATTTTGGCTTTTTTTTTTCTTTTTCCCTCAGTTTTTGTTTTTCTTCATTTTCTTTATCATAATTTTTTCTTCTTCTCCTTCGTTTTATTCTTCTTCAATTTCTATATCCTTTTTGTCATCTTCACCTTCTCCAACTTCTTGTTATCTTTTTTTCTCAACTTTTTGTATATCCTTGTCTTCGCTTTTTTCATTTTTGTCTTCTCTTCTTTTTATGTTACTTCATCTTCTTCTTTTCCCATTTCACATGTGCTGGCATATATATATATTTTAGAAATTGTTTCTTATTTATATAAATTAATAAAATGATTAAAATATTAGTTTTAAATGTTATAAATTATATACACAATAAACACACATATTTTAGAAAATAACTAAAGCTTAATATTTTATTATTTTGTACTAAATATATTAATTTCACAATAAATTTCAACTTAGCATTACATATTATTAAACTAAAGAATATTATATATATATATATATATATATATATATATATACATCTATTTCAAATTTTCAATTATATTTTACACAAGCTAATGTCTAATTACATGTGTATAGATTTATATTTTTCGAAAAAACTAAAATTCTTTTTTTTTGCTACCAATAACTCTGCAAAAATTTCCTGTTTATGAAAAGTTTAATTTGTATTATTATTGGTTTCATTTGTTTATGAAATTCAGATTTCTCTTTGTTCTCTTATTTGTCTCTTTTTTATCTGTTTTCTTCTTATTGATTCTAATTGTCTTTATATTTATTTCTATCTTATTCTTCGGGTGTGAATGGGTGTTAACAAAATATATTATACCAAATAAATTTTGTAGAATAAAAATTAGTAGAATATATTCTTTTTATATTGGGTTATTCCTCTTTTTATTATTACAATAATAATTTCTAGAAAATTAGGTTTTTTCTATTTTTTCAGTGGGTCTTATTAACTTGTAGAGAAATATTAATTCCATTTAAATGTTATAATTTTAGAGGGATTTAAAAGAATTATCAATTCTGCTCATTTTATTTTTCTAAAATATCATCCATTTGCACCATCTGTCTTTTCCAAGTTCTTTTCCATCAGCTTGGTCTTCCCTGTCATTGTTTTCTTTAATGTCTTCCTTCTTCTTTTTAAACATATCTTTGTCTCATCCTTTTTTTTTTCTTCTTCTTCGATATCTTTGTCGTCTTCTTTTTCTTCTATTTCTCTTCTTTGTCGAAAAATTTTCCCATTAGAATTACAATGGGACTACATAATTTCATTAGAATTTCAATTTTCCAGATGAAGTTTTTGCTGAAAGAATGGGATATGTAGAGAATAGCAACACAGATGGTGCAATTAATCAAGATGATATGGAAGCAGCAGAGGTAGATGATGGAGAATAATGACAAACATCAGAGAGTATATTGCAAATAAATTATGGGAAGATAAAAATAATGGATTTTAAAAGTTTCAGTCATTTTTATGTATTATTTTGTACTTATTTCATGTATAATATTTTACGTACAATATTTCTTGTATAATATTAACAAAACATAATTATATTTATCCTTTAATAAATTAAATTTCTTTTTAATTACATTGGAGCTAAAAATATATACATAATAATATTATAATTAACGAAGTCATAATTTTTAATTATACTACAATATTGTATATTTGGTATATTATAAAATAAACTTCAGTTGTAAAAAAAGCATTATCATTTTTATCAATATTTTTCATCTATTTTTTATTTTATTTAAAATATTTATTTTCAATATTTTGAATTTTTTTTTTTACTATTTAAACCGCTTTTTCTATTATTTCACCATTCAACATATATTTTGAACTGCCTGATCCGCACTTTTTCTACTTGATCCACCTAATACACTTGATCCACAGTTGATCTGCATGAACCGCTTGATCCGCTTGCACCATTCGAAGCCTTAGAAATATATAGAGAGCGGTAGAGAGAAAGAGAGAGAGAGAGAGAGAGAGCTTGACCAGGGCTCAAAGAGCTTTACCAGAGCTCATAGAGCTTCTAAAAATACAATATTCATCAAAATCATGAATATCATTTGTGCTGTGTGTTGGGGTCAAAACCCACAGTTCGTAACAGTTAAAATATTTGAATATCGAAAAGAGTTTCCATATTTAGATATGAGTTCGGAGAGAGTTCATTTTGAACTATTTCACCGATAACTTTACGAAAAGAGTATGAAATACTGTCTTTCGAGAGTTTTTCTGATAAATCGATGAAGTCGCGATTCTTCTAACAAAGGACGATCGGCTGGATGAAACAAGGATAGCCAGCTTGGTATTAAGGAATAAAAAAAGGGGAGCATGCAAGCCAAAACTAGCCGAGCTGGACGGTCAGCATGCTGCCTACTGTCAAGCTCGGTACAAAATGTTGTCCAAAGTCAGCCTTCAGCACATGAATGCCCATCCCTTATAGCCAGCTCGTGGGTTTTGCACAAAAAAAACTTCCAAAAAACTTATCCTTAACGGTTCTTCGGAAAACTTTTTACGAAAACTTTCAGAAAATTTAGAATGAACAGTTTTCGGAAAAAAATTTACAAAAGGTTCAGACATGAACAGTGTTCCAAAAAAATATTCCGTGAAAAACTTAACTTGAACAGTTTCCGGAAAGAACCATAGATAAGCAGCCAGCTCGGTATTCTTTGCCTTCGAGCTGATTTGTTATGAAAAATTTCGAAAAAACAGCTAAAACAGTTTTTTTCGGAAGAACCTCTATGGAAAAACTTAACTTAAACAGTTTTTCGGCAAAATTTCTATGAAAAAACGTAACTTAAACAGTTTTTCGGAAGAATCTCTTTAGAAAAACTTAACTTGAACAGTTTTTCGGAAAGACAATTCCATATCCTTATACGCGTTGCACTCTTTTCCTTTACTACGTTTTTTCCCAAGTGGTTTTTCTTAACAAAAGGTTTTTAATGAGGCAACACCCCAAGCAGATCCTCAAACCGATCCTCACTTCGTATGCAAGACACTTAAGCTCCAACAGTCCTTAAACGCACAGACAACATCTAGCTTTCCTTCAGCAAACAGCTTGGTCTCCTCTTCCATCTTGCGGACAGCCCAAGAAACGCTTTAATCCAATCTCGATCAGCTCGGTAGAAAAACTCGCTTTGTCACCTAGAAAGATCATATGAACTATCAAGTCGCGGAATCAAAGTTCCTGAAATATGGGGATCAGAACATTTTAGCTCCTTAATCTCGTACTATACTTCTTAACCGCTGCGTCAAGATCATACTTGACATTGACGTGCTAGGGAGCCAAATGTTGGGGTCAAAACCCACATTTCCAGAATTAACGATTAAAATATTTGAATATCGAAAAATAGTTTCCATATTTCGATATGAGTTCGGAGAGTGTTCATTTTGAACTATTTCATCGATAACTTTACGAAAAAAATATGAAATACTGTCTTTCGAGAGTTTTTCTGATAGACCGATGAAGTCGCGATTCATCGAACAAAGGACGATCGGCTGGACGAAACAAGGACAGCCAACTCGGTATCAAGACCTGCCAGTGATACCGAGCTGTCTGCATCTTATCAATGTTTGGGTGATCCTTTCATCCTTTGGACAATTCCTCCGATAAACCGACGAAAGTTACGATTTTTCGAATAAAAGACAACCAACCAGGCATGTAGGATAGCCAGCTTGGTATTTTGGGCAGCCAATGATACCGAGCTGACTGCCATACCAAGCTGGTTGCATGTCTTGCTAAGCATGTACCACAGAACGTCCAATCTGGACAGCACGGAGCAGTCAGCTCGGTACCAGGATACCGAGCTAGCTATCATGATGCATTCAGCTCGGTATCATCCTCCCCATTTGATACCGAGCTGGTCAGAATGATGCATTCAGCTCGGTTTTATCCTTCTCTTCCTGAAAACCGAGCTGACTGACACTTTCCGAGAGTTCCGAGCTGAAAAGGACATACGTTCAATGATCGAGGTATACTTTCCAAACCACAAGGTTTGTGCACATGAAACCACTTGTAAAATGTTATCGACTCAATAATGAAGCTCCTGGTAGAAGAATCAGATCAAACGGAGTTCATACGAAGAAGTTATGCCATCCACAACTCGGGCGTTGCAGCCAGCTCAGTAACGGATAACATGGAGCAATCAGCTCGGTCTTTCCCTCAATCAGGATACAGATCTGGTCGACATATTACAGTCAGCCAAATCCTCCCTCCTGGATACCGAGCTGGCTGACACCCTTCAGTATACCGAGCTGGATGCATCCCACAAATTATTGGAAGGTCTTCTCTCATCCTGGATACCGAGCTGGTCAGCATGATGGGTTTGGAAGCAGCCAGCTCGGTTCTTTCTGTCACCAAAGAAGACAGTTGGCTGACACCTTCTGTTCCGTCTCAGTTTGCTTCGTTCTTCGTCTTCAGGGTTTTTTCGTGAACATACCGATGTTTTCATAAGTTTCTCGAAACATCGCGATGTTTCGTCTATCAGAGACAATATAAATGTTAACTTAAAACAAACATGATAAAACCACTGAATAAAAAGACGAGGGATAGAATTGGGCCGAGCTGGAAGTATGGACCGACAAGGGCTGAAACCGACTTACGGAAGGTTCTAGAAGTTTCCTCAAAGATTTATGGAAAAGTCGTCGGAAAAAAAGAAAAACATTTGTCCCACATCGAAACTTAGGCTGTTTAGGACTCAGTATGTCTTAGAATAAATAAGGATCTATCTCTACATCTAGTAACACATTAACACATTCATACATTGAATAAATTCACAATACACAATTTAGCAATAAAAGTTTGTTCTCTTTTTAACCTAATTTTCTTTTTTGATATTTCTCTTTATTTTTCGTTTTCTCTCGCAAGATTCTCGGATCCTCACATCAAGAATACAGGAAGACTAAGACTACAAATATGATGAAGAATGATTATGAAGAAGAAAGGAAATAAAAAAATTTTGGAAGAAGAGGACCAAGGAAAACTGGCAATTAAAGTTGGAGAAGATGAAGACAATGAAGAAAACTGAGAAGAAGAAAAGGAAGAAGAAAAGAAGAGGAAAAAGAATACTTAATGATAAAGAATAGAAAGAAGAAAAAGATAAAGCTCATGTTGATGACTTTCTTAAGTGAGTTATAAATATGAACAATTTAAGTATTGATCTGACAGATGAAGTTTAAGTTATCTTGCTAAAAAGAACAAACGAATCTGAGTAACATAAAATCCCAAAAAAATAACAAATACAGTAAAACCTTAAATCAAATATCTATGAAAATTAAAGTATGAAAAACATATTAAGGAAAAGGATGAAATATTGCTACCGATACCAAATTAGAAAACCTTGGAGGACAAGACTCGACAACAACAAAAATAAAAAAGGAAATATTGTTAAAACAGATTATATATTTCAAAAATCTCAAAACAAAAAGAGAATCTATTATAGGATGGTCATAAAACATCAGTGTAAACTTTCTGACCAACCTTTTCACCTGTAATAAGCTTGGTTTGAATCACGTGATTTGCTAACTGTGTCACAAGTAATTTGGTACCATTGCACAATCCACCCTTAGGTTATGTATTCCTAAGCAACATAATTAGAGCACCGATCTTCAAGTTTATGGTTTGGTAATCCGGATATCTTAATATTATTTAGGTATTTGTTCGTCTACGCAACATCATCCATTTTACTTGTATACAGAATATTGATACTATCCGTACTGAGATACGAACACTCCACACTTTGCCATGTACAAAACCACAATTAAGATAAAATTTAATAAAACATCTAAACAAAATTAAAAACACAAAAAGCACTTGAAAAATCACTTACCACTTGGGATAACATATACTCATTTATCACATTAATACCTTAGTTACGCAGACTCAGTATAGCCCGTTCTTAAAAAAGTATAGAATCACGCTCGGTTGCAAAAGAGCACTCTTGAATAATTCCAGGTATTCAGTTAATTGGTAACAAGATCGAATCATTACTGTGTGCTTCTTCAAATTTCTATTCTCAAGAAAATAATGAAAAAAAAAACAATAAGATTTTAATACAGAAGACTGCGAAGTGGTAACTTGTGATGTGCGCTACACAACCTGATTAGAAAAGAGTTTTAGAGTTCTCAGTTGCTTGACAAAAATGTCAAACCTGTTTCACATAAATGACAGTGAGTGAAATTATGCTTCACAAAAAAAGTAATTAATATCTAGACTGAAATGACCCAAGACTCATCTAATATTTAGATGAATTAGTAGAGGGTAAAGGGATTTAGGGTCATCTACACCTAAGCCAAACAAAAGTATAAGGCCAATTAATTTCCAAGGTTCTCCAAGACTCTTCCTTTCCATTCCATGGGGAACTTCCTTGTTTTTTTTTTCTTTTTTTCAGTTAAGTAAAATGTTGTTGAAAGAAGATAATTAATGGCCGATATTTTGTTACCTGTTATGTTAATTAATGTTGGTGCAGATGTCTTAGATCACTTAATTAATAATTAATGTCAAAGAAAACGGTCTTCCAGAAATGTAAAAATGAGTTTATAAGATATTTTATTATTGATATACTTCAAATTATTTTACGTCAAAAGATCATAGTTTGTTTCATATTTTATTTTTAATCTATTTATGAATTTACAGATAAACCAAAATCTAAGTATACACTATTTTTTTTTGATATTTTTTATTATTCTTACCAGCAAAATTGTTCTCAACACCAACAAAATTGTAATTAATATGTTTTTATTATTAATAATAATATAAATCAACCGTAAGTAAATTCTTTTATTTCTTTTGATGTCGAGAAAATCGTGTTTTGTTACATGGGAATTTTTTACAAATACACGTTTGAGAATACACCTTTACAAGAATGCATTTCATTTATCCCCTTACAAAAATACACTAATTTATTAGGAGTAAAATGACATTTTCACCCTTAATAAATTAATTTCGTTTTTCTCCAATTCACTCGCCATCGAAATCATGGATTCATCTGCTTTCTCTCTCCTCTCACCTAATAGACTCTCTCACATCGTCTATCTCCTCTTCTCCTCCGATGATCGTGGCCGGCGAGCTCATGGCTAATCGTAGTTTATAAAACGCCCTTTTGGATCGCAAATGTGAGGAGCTTATGGATATCCTCTCCGGATAATTTTGGATCACAAATGTGAGGAGCTTATGGATATCGTCTCCGGATAATATTAATTGTGTAGTTAGCTTCTTCTCGGTGTATCGGGATTATCGCCGGAGTTGAATTTGGAGAAAGAAATTGTTTCGGAGAGCTGCTTGGGAGAACTGTGTGTGGAGAGTATTAGGGAAAAAGTGGGTTCAAAGAGAGATTGGTGATTGAAATAGGAAAACAATGGTGGAAACAAAGGAGGGATTGAGTCAGGTTTTGTAAAAGATTACATGATGGAATGGACTGGGGTGAAAGACAGTAATAACAACAAAAACACGAAATGAATCAAAAATGGTGATGGCTCATCATCAGCCTCTAAGAAAAAGAAGAAAGAGAAGAAGAGAAAGCAAAAAATAATTTATAATGGTTTTACCGATGATTTAATCTTTATCAAATGATTTATAAGTCTTTATAAAATAATTTGTAAGTTTTTTATAAAATAATTTATAAGCTTTTATAAAATAATTTATAATCCCTTATAAAATGATTTATAAACCCTTATAAAATAATATTTAACATTCTAAGACTTTTAGAATATTTTAAATAATCAAAACTAGATTTTAAAAGTCTTTTTTAAAAAACTTTTTAAACCTTTATGATTGAAGAACACACATATGACATATGAGTTATGGTTTTATGGACAATTTAATCATTATTAAAATGATTTATAAGCCTTTATAAAATGATTTATAAGCCTTTATAAAATAATTTATAATCCTTTATAAAATGATTTATAAGCTTTTATTAAGATGATTTATAAGCCTTTATAAAATGATTTATAATCTCTTATAAAATGATTTATAATCTCTTATAAAATGATTTATAAGCTCTTACAAGATTTTTTGTAAGCCCTTATAACATGATTAATAAATCCTTATAAAATGATTTATAAGTTATTATAAAATGATTTATAAGTCATTAAAAATGATTTATAAAATATAGTGATAATATGAATCATGATTTATAAAAAAAGAAGACATACATTAATCAAAGAAATAAGAACGATGCTGTAAACTAGTTACAAATTAAACAACGAGAAGTTGTTGTATAATAATCAGAAAAGCTTTAGGGTTTAAAGGAAGAACACAATCAAAATCGGTGAAGGATTCAATCCGGTGAAGATGACGCAATCCGCGAAGGTGAGATTCCGGCGAAACGATTGCCGGTGATATAAACGGCAAAACCAAATCAACTGAAGAGATCGAGGAAGTTGAGAAGAAATAATTGTGTTTAATTGTCAAGGTTATTTTGGTCATAAATTACTTTTGAAAAGTGTAAAATTAAAAATGATTTCTTCTAATATGCAAAAGTGAATAAATGTACAGTAAAATGTGTATTTTCGTAAATCTCCCATATAATATTACAAAGAAAATTAGTAATGTTTTTTACTAATTTATAATATCAAATTAAAATATAAAATTTAAAAAGTGATTAAATAATAAAATTGTGCTTCCGATTAAAAAGTTTTCTAGATCCGCCCCTGAGTACACTTACAGCCAAACAAACGGATATATGTGTAAGAATACCAAAACACCGTTACTTACACCATGTGGAAAATAAACGGATATATGTGTAACTCACTGGAAAAAAGAAGTCACAACTAGATCACAGCCTCCTAGCTGATAGATGCGAGGCTCCTTCGAACTATTAAAAGCTGAATATTTTTATCAACACTTTAATGCTTTTTGTTTTACTAATGTATAATGGGCAACAAAAATAGAAATTCAGATAAACAATAATTAAAAGTTGAAGATTCTTGTGTTACCAAGTCACTGAACGTTTTATAAGTGATATTCCTTGGCTTATTATAACTTCTACTAAACAAATCACAAAACCAATAATTCAATGAGATTTATTAATAAAGAGTTTTTGTTTTTTTTTGTATATAAAGTTTTATGAGTATCATGAGAGTTATCATACAAGGTCAACAAACCATGAGTCTCATGAGAGAAATTTTTTGAATAGAGGACTTTAAATAAAATAGTGGATGAACATAAAAATATACATACAAGGTCAACAAACCATTGCAGTGAGACAACTATAAGAGGAGTTTCTTAAAGTTTAAGTCTTGCAATAAAAAAGAAAGAACACTCATGGAAAGGTTAGAAAGACTCAAAATTTTAACATACCATAAATTTCCATTAATTCTTTGAGGATAGAGAATTGGTATGTTCCTTCTCTCCACCCAGTTGATCTAAGAGGAGGACGAGTTTGAGTCTTTCGGTTAGATCTCCGCGATGAAGAAGCGGCTAGTTTAATAATGATTCTTAAAAAAATTAAGTTCGGTTCAGTCATACAAGCTGAAAGTTTAGTCCGTTTGATATTGAAATCTGAGATAATGATATGGTTTGGGTTTGTTTTGTTAGATAATTTAGAATTTTGTTATTCTTTTTGTTTATAAATATAAATTTTATTATTAATACAATAAATGTATGTTTTTACTACATTTATAAATATTTTATTAAGACAAAATAACACCTTTTATTCTTAACTATAATAGTTCAAAAATGCTAAAATATAATAAACTGGAATTAAGTTATCAGAAAATGACATTTTCTTTTCTGATTTTTAATATTAAATTTTAAAAGTACCTACGGTCAAAATTTTAAATTAGTTACTATGAGTTAAAAGTTATGTGTTGTGTCTAAAAATAAAACAAATAAATCATCAGAAAAAACTCTAAGATTGTTATATATATATAAACAAATCTTAGAATAATAACATGAAAATAGATAGATATTAAATTATAGAGAGAGAGAAAATTATGTTTTTGTTTTTGTTTTTGTTTTTTCTATTTATTTCATATTTTTCCTTCTTTGATTTTTAGTTTCTTATTAAGAAGTAATTGTCATAATCAAATGATCCGAACCGAATTGGATATTAAAAACTTAACCAAACAAACCAAGAATTGAACCAAACCATAGAAAACCCTAACCGTTAGCATATTTTCCCTAAAACGGAATGAACCGAAAAAAACCATTTAAACCAAAAAAATTGTAATATATCCTAGGCACGGGTTCTAAGCTTTAAAAGCCCAAAAAAAAATCTTATTTTATAATTAGAAAGGAAGGATAAAAAATAAAATTGTAATCGATATGAAGTCACTTCTTCCCTAATAAATCCCTAAGCTCCAAACAAAATTGTAGTAGTACTTACTATGGAGGATTTTTTTCTGAAGTCGATCTGCAATCAAATTCTTCGAAATCCTGACACTTTCGTTGAATCTGCTAAGATTGTTATCCAAAGGCTATGGGTTCTAGAAAATAATGTTATGGTTAATTTGTCGGTAACTTATTTTCCTGACATTCTCAAAAATTTTATGTCATTTTAGTAAATTCAGTTGAGCACAAAATGAGAGTTCCCTCATTGGATACTATCAAAGTTGTAATTGATGTTGAGAATACTCTGATCAAGATCTAGAACAATGGCCTTAGAATTCTCGTGATGAGAAACCGGTGAATAAAAAATATTATACTGAAATTCTTATCTCTGCAAATAACAATTTTAAACTTAAAACTTATATAAAATTTGAAATTAACATGAACCGCAAGCGATACGTTACGTCTGAAATTGGAACAAAAAATATTAGCAAAATTCTAGAATATTAAATAGATATAAAAAATAAAATAAAACATATATCACAAAAGATAAATAAATTATATATTATAAAATTTGAAATTAACATCAAATATAAGTCATTAATTTTAAAATAACATAAAAATATTTTTGTTTAAAGTACAAACTTTACATAATACATAACACCCTCTCAAAATTTCTATTAAAAAAAAAAATTACTTTGTTATATAAGATAACACAGACACCAAAGCTTGTATCCCCAAATTCATTGCAAATGCCATTTGTTGAAGTGCCAATAAGCACTAATAGACAATTAAATTTTAGTAATTTAACCTTTAAATATATCAAAATAAAATATTAAAATTTTCATTTTTATTCAACCAAAGACACTAGCAAGTAGCTATGGTCAAAAGTTGATTAATCTCTTTTTATCTATTTTCATATTTATCAAAATTTTCTATCATACCATTCGCATTTTCCCTCATCTTTTTATACAAGATAAAAAGTTAACTTAAATTCCAAGAGATTTTAAAGAGATTCAGAAATCTGATAAAAGAAGATATTGGTATAACTACATAAGCTATATAAATAGTACAAGCTACAAAAAAAATGTACCACGAATATATCTCTTCATGATGTCAGTTTGGGGGATATTCTCTTTTTATCAAACAATCCAATCGTAAACTGAATTAAACTCGAGCTTAAAAGTAATACACTCTTACAGAATTAGATAAAACTAAAAAAAGTTTACATTGCTATATTTTGTTTCAATAAGCTCTAGGACTAGGAACATGGATACTAATTTAAAATTTTGTTCGAATGGTTCCCTATAATAATAACGAGTTTTCAGGTGGTATGTCGTCATGTTCGACGGGCCACATGGATGCTGGTGCTTGAGGTTTTTAAGGCTCAGCAGTCAAATACCTCACTTTCAGCAAGATGCAGTATAGTGTGAGATTTTATCAAACCATCCCAGGGATTTTTATCCACTTTGGTTTTAGAAACTCAGATGAAGTCTCACCAGATTAGAGTTAGAGAGGAGAGTTAGACAGTATTTTAAATAGAAATCATAAGGAGGTTCAGTTAGCACAAGATAATGATGTTAGTGAATTAGTTAAGGAGTTAGATTGGTGCAAATAAAGTAAAGCAATAAGCAAAAAATAATGGAAATTACATAAAGTAAATAAGTAGAAATTGTAAATGAAAAGGCAAATATAATGATGAGATTATTGTTCTTCGATGGTCCATTTTAGGGTCAAGAGTGTCTTAAAGCAATGAGCTTCACGAGGGTAACCATACTCACAAGCTATAGTTCTTGGAGATAGATCTTTTAGTAAGAAGTTATGTTTTAGACAATACCACTCTCGTGGATAAGGTCTCTACAAAGTCAGAGCCACCAAAGCTAGCTTTTTCCTAGTGGTAGTGCAATGGATCGAGCTTTAGGGACATTCTTCATAAAACCGTATGGTTCCTTAGACAGCCAATGTCTTGGGGTCAGGAAACCACACCTTCCATAGTGGTTCAAGCTTCGACCCATGGAGTGGTTCTCTCACTAGGGGAGCTTAAGAACTTCACTGTGGGTAATTAGGCCACAATGAGCATTAAGAAAGATTTAANTTAGGGACATTCTTCATAAAACCGTATGGTTCCTTAGACAGCCAATGTCTTGGGGTCAGGAAACCACACCTTCCATAGTGGTTCAAGCTTCGACCCATGGAGTGGTTCTCTCACTAGGGGAGCTTAAGAACTTCACTGTGGGTAATTAGGCCACAATGAGCATTAAGAAAGATTTAAAAAGAAAGATCTAAGGTTTAAGCTCAAGAACCGAGAGTGAAGTGCTCAAGGCGGCTTTTTTCCCTTCAAACAATCAAGAACACTAAAGATGACTACTCACACATGTTAACGTCAAAATCTATGGAGAAGATGAGATTAAGCATAATGAGAAGGCTAAGCTTAAGAAGAATTTAAATGAAAGCAAGTAAATAAAACGATGCAATATTATAAAAACCAAACGAGTTTTAAAACATCAAGAATAAGACTTGAAAATAAATAAAAGCAAAAGTAGAAAATAAAAGATGAGGCAAAGAGAATAATGGAAATGAGTTTCTCTCTCTTTCCTCTCTAAATCTTTGGCTGCTGAAACATGATGTTGAGGTTGTCTTTTATAGGGGGAGAGGAGACAAGAAAACCCTACAATTCAGGACCACTTTGGACAGGTGGCCTTGTCTCCCTCATGATGATGGGGCGCTCTCTTCCTTCGTGCGCCTAGGCCACTTGTACGGCTTGCTTGCAACGATGCATGGTTGTTGTGGGAGACCAATGTAGAAGCCCGGATTTTGCACGGCTCATTCCTTGTGTTGTGAAGGCTTGTCTTCCTTCTTTTTTGGTTGTGCAAACATAGGGTGTCTTACATCGGGCTGATCTTGATGTGCTTCCCTGGTGTGCTCTCTTTGTTCCTCGTTCTGCAAGTTTTCCTCATTCAGCATCCTAATTCTCCATGGTTTCCAGCAAAACAACTCTAAATATGCAAAGAATTATGCAAGGTCCTAGTCTAATGCTGCTAGTCCTAAATGCCATGAGAATCTAGCTAAATGATGCAAACGATGATGGTTAAGTGATGTAAAAAGGATGCTAAATGATGCTAAAATATGGAGATATCAACTCCCCCAAGCTTGAACTCTTGCTTGCCCTCAAGCAAGAAAAATAAAAACTGGAGAAGAGGGTGAAATCTAAAACTGGATGATTTGCTAACTTCGAGATGGCTTCTAAAAGAATTTGCCACAATTTCTAAACCTGAAATTGTAAGATGCAATCTTTCTGTGAGTTTCTCCTTCAAAAAGCATTAGCCACAAATTATCACCACATTAATCTTAACCAGCCTAAGACTCCGATGCAATCAAATCTATTTCCTCTCTTACATTCATTGGAAAAATTAAAACATGAATCGCATTCAATCATTTCCTTCTAGCTCATTTGGTCAAAGGGGAGAGAGGGTTCTGAGCTTGAAAAGTGAGCTCGAAGGGGCTAAGTACCGGGTTTCAGGATCTCTCAATGAATTAGGATCTGTTCTTAACGAAAAATGCTAAGAATTAGAGCCAACTAATTCATACAAGGACAAATTTTCATCTACCCTTTTCCCGATTTTGGCTTCCTTGGCCTAAGTACATTAGCTGTTTCCCTTCCTAGTATACTCTTCTCTCTCTTTTTTTTTTTCTTTTTACTCCCTTTCTACTCACGGGGTTTTCTTCTTATTTTGGTTTCGGGATGGCTCCTCTTTGGGGGTTTTCTTATTAAGTGCCTATGACATTTCTGCTTCTTTACGATTTTCCTTGAGCCAAACTCGATGCCAATTTTTCGAAAGATTCTTGTCCCCTATCTGTTTCCCTTTTCTTTTTCAAATCTTCTCCCTTACCCAAAGAACTCTTTATCCTACATTGGTCCGAGACGTGGTCCAATTCCTGAAATGAAAATTAGTCCTTGTCGGCCTAAACCCAACACTTTTTGCCTAGAAAGATCCAAAATTGAAATTTTAAAGGCCTTACATTCTCTAACATAAGTGTTTAGTGGCTTGAAGTAAAGGTAATGGCTTGGGTAGGAGGATGACTCGGGTATTTCAAAACAGTGGTAAAAATAAAAGCCTATACCCAAGTACAAAAATCCATGAGACTAGAATCTAAATCAAGAATGCGATAATTCAAAATGCAGATTTTCGGTTTTAAGTTCAAATGAGAGGAAAAATCTTATCATGCAATCCTAGCCTTTAGACTAAATTTTTAAGAAGTGGGGTCAAAATTGTGGTGCGGCTTTGTCAGTTCTTATTTCTTTATTTGCATCAAACAATTGGAGGCCCAGACATGGTTCAAAAATCTTAAAGATATCAATCTACAAAGGTTCGCTAACATCGGCCACATCCTAACGTAAAAAGTGATGCTAACTAAAAATGCAAAGATTTTTCTTTTTTTTATGCAAATGATTGTGCTCCCCCAAGCTCAAATCACACAGTCCCGTGTGTGACAAAAGCGAGAGAAAACACAATCTCAGATGACAGAATTAATGCGAGTGAAAATGTAAATGCAATGTGTATATACAAAAGTGATGAGTTGGAGTGTTTAACCTGAGTTGTGAGAGGATTCGGTGTCCTCCCTGCATGCTTGTTCTGGATTCGGGGTGCGTTCACTTCTCTTCCTGCGCCTTGGTAAGGCTGTGCTGGTGGATGATCTTACTGGCTCCTCTTGTGCTCTTCCTCCGAAACCTCCACTTGAGACTTTGCTAGTGGAGTTTCTTCTTCTTGTTTCCTTTTGCGGATGCCTCGAGCTTTCTCCATGCTCTGCTCTGGTTCCGCCTCTCAGTTTTAACTTCCCTGATGCTCCCCTTATGTCGTTCACCATCTTGTACAAGAAGCAGATTGAGCGATCTCGCCACTTATTCCACTTCCTTAGGAGCTTGATTTGTTTGTGCGCTGTCTTAAGGTCTCGGGACTCCTTTGGGGCCCTCTTGAAGTAATACTTAGCTGCTTCCTCCGCGGGGTATGCGAAATCTTCCACCTCCTCTGGCTCGTCGTCTTGAGCATCAGCTTCAACCCGTTTTTGATTGTGTTCTTCTGCTTTGAGGGTGTCCATAAGGTCCTCATCATACAGAAATGGCAAGTTTGCTCCATAGGGGAAATGCTCGTACTCCAGTGGTTGGAAATCCAGTTTGATGGGGTTGCGGATTGACAGGAGCTCCTGGTTTGGCAAGAAGAACATTGCCATTTTCCCATTCGTCAATGAGAAACGGTGCTCATGGCCGGTGTGGAACGGCTTTCCCAGGTATTGGGTCTTGCGCAGGTGGTGAATGTCGATCCACTTCAGTCCGTGGGTGATGTCCTCAGGTTCACGGTCCAATCTTTTGAGTATGGCCATCACCACTCCTCAGCAGCAAATAGGAGTCTTGTCCTTTCCCTCGATCATTGAAGCATGAATTCTTAGGAGTTCCTTCATCAGCACAGTGACAAGGCTGGTCTTCCTTCCGCTTCCCTCCAAGCGGTGTCCGTTGCTGGTGGTTAGGATTAGGTTCGCCAGGCTGTCATCTATAACCTCCATGTCTCCACTGTTGACAGTGGTCGTGTATTTCCTTAGGAAGAAGGTATTTGCTACGGCTTTGTGAGCATAGCGAAGAGAAGGATGGCGGATCTTGGTGCTTTTGACCACACCGGGGTGGTATGATCCCACTCCTACTGTCTTCCATAGGGAAGCTAACTCAGCTCTGTTCATTTCTAGCCCTTGTCCTCTCTCGCTCCCTTTTTGAAAACCAAAGATCTCCTCTAACTCCAAGAATCCAATTCGGTGGATGCCTTGCTCCGTGGCAAAGAAGATGAACCTATCTCCATCTTCAGGGCTCTCGGCTTCCTCTCCTTGGGCGTAGAACTTGACTATGAGTGAGGCTAAGAAGTAGAAGGTGGCGTATGCATGTGAGGAGTAAGGCACCTCCTTGTACTTCTTCAGCCCCATCACGTTGAACAGGATTTGGCAATCTTCATAGATACTGAGTTCCTCCATTATAGGGACACGAGGGTACCTAGTGGGCCTAAACTCCAATCGGTTGAAGTTGGGTCTGTATTTGACTAGCTTGGCGAGTGTTGGACCGCGATAGTGACGGTCGGAGATGCCAATGGATGGCTGTTTCTTCGGTTTGGAGGAGCTCGTTATTGGCCTCTTCCCCTCTTTCTTGGACTGCCTCTTGGCCTTGCTTCCTCCAATGACACCTCTTCTCGTGGTTCCAACCATGTTTTTGTTATTTTTGCTACAAGGTTTTTAGTGTGAGAGAGAGAAAAGGGAGTTTTTTTAGTTGAAAAGAGCTTTGATGGGTACTAGACAACGGTATCGACAATGGGGAGGGATGCTTTCTTTTTATGCAAGGTTGATGTGACAAAAAGGTGGCTTGGGAAGAGAAATAGGGGCATGCGTTGGCGTGGTTAAAAACGAAAAGGAAAAGTAGGTCAATGCGGGTTGCTGTTGGACCTAAAGATTTGGATTGCCCCCAGCCACACAATCTTTATCCTATTGGTAAAAGATTTTCTAAATATTTGAAAATTTAGAAAATTAATCTTGTTACCATTTCCTTTTCACCGTATCGGGTTGTGGTTGATGTGTCGAAGCTTAGTGAGAATGAATAATGCTTTTGTTTTTGAGGCCCATTATCTCCGGCCCAATTCGCAAGAGGCTCTTCCCTCATAAACAAGACATTCAAATCATATTCAAATAAGAGTCAAATATGTACATGGATAGGCTTGGGGTGCCTCCCATGAGCGCTTTATTTATAGTCTTTTAGCTTGACTTTTTCAAGATCTTTTTAGGATGAATTGGAGGAGTTTTCACTCCTTGATCCTCCTGTTGGATCCTTTATCTCCAAGACTCCAGTATTGAGATTATGATCATCTCCCTCAAGAACCGCATCAGCCTTATTTTCTCCAAAAAGGGGTTCCTTGTTGTTGATTGCTAGGCGAGTGTGAAATGCGGTCTTCTATTCTTTTTGGAGCAGAGCTTCATGCTCTTTTTTATCCAAAGATCTCGGGACTGATTTCATTAGGGAAAACTTTCTTCCCTTGTTCTTGATTAACCTCCCCACTCCGGGCTCTCCTTATTTTTCCTCATCAGATCTCTTAACTTGCTTGTTAAGGCTTTCCTTGTTGGCTTGGGATGGAATTCCTTTAATACGTTCATCCGAGCAGGTCTCCTCATCAATCATCCCCATTTTGCTTTTTGATGTGAATCTCAGCTTCTTGGTTTTACTGACTTGAGCTTCTATGGTTCTTATTTGATAGTTGAGTATACATCTTGCTGATATAAAAAAAAGTCTTCCTAGCAGAAATAATCCCTTAGTGTCAGGTCCCATGTCGATCACTAGGAACTCTGTGGGGATCATGACATCGTTCAGCATGACTGGTACATTCTTCATGTTCCCAATGGTTCGTCTAGTACTTCCATCAGCCAAGTCCATTGGTTTG